>PISX010013521.1:11794-56454 GCA_004024625.1 Mellivora capensis | reverse complement strand
GAATTGGTTCATTGATATATATATATATATATCCTGTAGGTACTGTTTCTCTGGAGAACCTTGACTAATACATGGTCATACTAGCTACTATAAATAAAGAATACAGAATGTGAGAGTTCAGACAAGGCACATAATTAGTTTTCTCATGTAATAATCCAAGCTCCAAATTAGTGAGATGTTTTCCTGCACAGTGTAACTTAGAAGTCCAGTTACCTTCCTTTTTATTATCTTTGAAATTTCCTAGGATATTGTATTCATGGTCAAAGTGTGGTCACAGTCATATCTATGTTCCATTTCACTGGATAGTAAAAGAGAATGTGAAGAAAACGGGCTAATTTAAAGACTCTAGCCTAGATACCATGCATGTTTAGCAAGAAGATACAGTTACCAATCCCAGGTAATATCAACCTTGTACAGAGGGTAGCAAAGATCATAACAAAGCCAACCAACAAAATTAGGAGCCTGCAAATATTGATCCATTGGATCTTCTGTGGAGTTGCCAAGAGGGACTCAACATACAAGGTGTTAGTTGCAATAACATTTTACTCACAGATCAGCTTCTGTAGTGGGTGCTGGTCTCCCATGGTCAGTGGGTAACTCCTGGTAATTGAAGCAAGTGATGGATTATATGCATACTTCTCATTATGCAGTTCAAACCCCTATTTCCTTCATGTAGTGGCAAATCTACTGGGTGGCTGGCCAGGTGCCTTATAATGCACATGCATTAGTAGTACAAGAAAATTCACTGTATCCAGAACAGGGGAAGATTTCCTTAATAAGGAAAAACAAGCTGGGGCCAACTAGCATCTTATTTCACAGCCTCCATATAAGGGAATATATTAAGCCCAAGGTGCTGACTAGGAAATACTGGGGAAAGGTGACAAGTCATGTGATGAATACTTCCCCAAAAGTGCACATCACTACCTCTATCATTTCATGTGTGAAAATTTAATCACATGATCACACCTAACTATAAGATCAAGAGGGAAATATAGTATAGCTAGTCAGTTGTATTAGTTTCCTATTACTGTTACAACAAATTACCACAAATTTGGTGGCTGAAAACATCACAAATATATCGTCTTGTAGCTTGGAGGTCAGAAATCTGAAATGAGCCTCACTGGGTTAAAATCATGGTAGGGCTACATTCTTTCTGGAGACATTAAGGAAGAATTTGTTTCCCTGCCTTTTTCAGTTTCTAGAGGGTTCTCACATTTCTTGACTTGGGGCCCCTTCCTCTGCATTCAAAGCCAGCAGCATATCATTTTCAAATTTCTCTTGGGCTGCCCTCCATTTCTGCCTCCCTCTTCCATTTTAAAGGAAGACCCTATTATTACAGTGGGCTTGCCCAGATAATCCAGAACAATCTTTCTATTTGAAAAGTCAGCTAATTAATCATGTTAATTTAATCTACAACCTTAATGTCCCTTTGTCACGTGACCTAAGATATTCACAGGTTTTGAAGATTAAGATGTGGACATCTTTGAGAGCCATGGTTTGCTTTACCACATCCGCCATGTATATGCCAGGCTACAGTTTTATTTCTATGGAATAGAAGATAAATGGGATATAGAAGTCTTCAGGACATGAACTCCCATGGCATTATTTATTCAGGTAAAATCTATTTTGATATTTGGATCAAAATTTGGAGAATCAAGTGGTGGTAGTTGAAGTGTCCTTCTTCAATCATTTTTGTGCTCATGAGTACTCCCCAAGGTACTTGTTAAATATCATCCTACCTGTAGTTCAATCTCATGTATAAATCATACCTCATCACATAATTTTATCCCAGTTATACCATCACTTCTTGTCATAGCTAAAAGCCTTAAAGTTTTCTTTAACTTCCTTCTCCTTTGTCCCCTACATCCAAACTGTTATAAAAGTCATAGAAAACAGTGTGATATGTCTTTATTTGATATGTCTTTCTGATTTGCCTCTCTCTGTTCATTTTTACTTCCATTTCCTTTTTTCAGTTGCTCATCTTTTTACTCATCACCTACTAAAATAGCCTTCTTCACTTTGACTTAGTTCTCTTCTGTGATATAATGTATCATAATTTTGAAGCTGTTTCATTTATTGTGGGGTTTTTTTTGTTTGTTATGTTTTAATTAGATAAATTCTGTCATCTTCTGGACCAAGAACCTCCCTGTTTTCTACCTAATTATATTGCAGCCTCTTTTCTAGGCTTACTAAACTATCAATAATCTCACTCAACTCTTGTAAACCTGATTATTTCTATCATCAGTTTTATCCTTTCTTTCCTCCATGCAGGTATACCTCTGTGCCTTTTCCTACGTTAAACAACTGTGGTTGGGGTGCCCTCCCTTCCTTACCACTGTACATCCTAAACATCTCTCAAGATTCCACCTCTAGTTTATTAATGAAGTATTTTGCTACCACTCCAGGTCAGTGAATCTCTCAGTCTCTCATTTCTTAGCTATTGCCTTTCAAGTTAATTATATAAATATAAATATATATTTGAATAGATACTACATTAGTACTAAAATTGATAAATTTCATCGTTTTGGTTTCTGACTTTAATCCCTTTTTAAAATTGCTATATATATATGTGTGTGTGTGTGTGTATATATGTATATATGTATACATATATGCACATAAATATATGTGTATACACAATATGACATTTAGTTGATCTATAATTGATTTATGGGAGTTTTGATACTCCAAATACATAGGAAACATTTACAAGGCAGGCAGCCATGTGTGACATTAAAACATTGTTTTGGCTTACTGTACAGTGTCTAGCATAGTGATAGAAATATAAAACCTCAATAAATAATTCTTTGTTATCTTGGTCATCATCTTTCCTTCTCTCTGTCTTCATCATGGTAGTCTTAAATTGTTTTTCAGAGATAAATACTTGACAGCAGGACAGAAGGCAGATGATTAAATATAATGGGGTAAGGTGGAGCTCCCAGACAAAGAACAATGCCAGCCAACCATTGAATTATGCATTTTCACATGTGGTGATTAAGAGCTCACTGAAATTAACGCTGACAATCTATAGAAATGATTTGTCTTTTAGGGCTTTATAAACAGCTTTATTTCTCAATTCTACACGATGAAATGACAAAGAATTATTTATTATGTCTCTCCACCACTTGCATATGGAATTCTTAAAAGATTTATTTTAACTTTGGGGTTCTCTTGAGATTAGAGAACTGACAAGAAAAAGAGTGAAATCTTTGTCTCCTCAGGCCCACAGCATAATAAACACTACTATGCTTTTTTGTCAAGGATCTTCCTCTTATCCATGCAAAGGAAGTGCATTCTTTTTTATTATAATGTAGTTGTAAAACTCAAACAACCATCGTAATTTCATTAAATCATATTGAATTTCATAGAATTGCTAAAAAGTGTCCATAATATGCAATATTTGTTCTGCAAACTGACTGAATATTTATAATATTTAGTCCATACCATGCTATTTATTCTAAAATATGATATGTTTGTTTTTGTTTTCTTAGTAGATCATAAGGCAAATTATATTAATTAGGCTATTTACATGATTTCCTAACTCAGAGCAGTGAAATTTGCCCTCAAATTTCACAAAGCTAGTAAATAATTGGGATTACAATTGCTAGAGATATCACAAGTTTGTTAATTATATCAGACTTCATCAAGCTCTGATAGGTCGCTAAATGATTTTTTTCTCTCTTCCCCTTTTCTTTCTTTTCCTCCTCAATGATTATCTCCATCCCATTCATTCCTTATGTAGAATGAAGTTGATATAAAGAGGATATAAAATGTATGATCATCTGAGCTATAATTTCCACCTCAGTTTTGGGAGTCTATAATATTCTAGAGATAAATGGATTAGTTTGTTATTGTTACCCTTTGAATAAAATTAGCCTAAAAGTTGAGACAGACCCAGGTCTTACTCTCTGCTTTTAGAAATAATGTAAATTTTAAAAAGGGATTAAAGTCAGAAACCAAAATAATGAAATTTATCAAATTTAGTACTAGTGTAGTATCTATGCAAAACCATTTAGTTTTTACTATTAAGATGTACTTTGATGTTTTCCTATGCTTTTTTACATTTGGGGGATAGAAGAAAGTTGAGCAAAGTTGGGGGCAATAGAAAAACATAATACAAAACAAATCAGTAATTAGTGAAAGAAAACACCTTTGGCATTATCTGATCATGTCATTGTGGCTTAAAAGCTTATAATGCATTTCCATTGTTCTCAGAAGAGCACTTTTTAGAATGTGTTTTGTAGACATTAGTTTCCTAGCACCCGATTCCTGATATATAATCATAAAAATAAATGAGAGGTGTTCTACAGTCAAATAACTTCAAGAAATTAGGTATACCAAACCTTACTCTGTGAGAACCATACTGTGCATCAATTGATTAAAGACTGATAAATGCTACAGTGAGGACAACTATTTAACATTGATCAACTACTTCCATCCTCACTGTGATTATATCCAGTCAGTTTTGCATCTTTGCATCGGTCTTTCCCGAGGACACCCCCAGATGCCTTACACCTAACGGTACCCCCACCCCCACCCCAGGGGGGACAAGCACTCTTAAAACTTTCAGGGTTTCCACTCTCCTGCAGATTTTGGACCAAAGTTTTGCTTTTTTTACAAAAACAAAAGAGGACAATATAGGTGATGCAGAAGATAAAATTAAAAAAAAAATGAAGGTGAAAAGAAAAGGGAAAGAAAACTATTAGATCATGAATATAGACTTAGGGAATTCAGGAATTCCACAAAACACAATAATAATACCCATATCACAGGAGTCCCAGAAGATTGGGGAAACGGTGCAGAAGACTTATTTGAACAAATTATAGCACAGAACTTCCTTAATCTGGAGAAAGAACAGTAATTCATGTCCAAGAGGCACAGATAATTTCCCTCAAAATCAACAAAAAGGTGCAGAAGACTTATTTGAACCAATTATAGCACAGTAATTCATGTCCAAGAGGCACAGATAATTTCCCTCAAAATCAACAAAAAAAGTCAATACCGAGACATATTATAACAAAACTTGCAAAACACAAAGATAAAGGGAGAATTCTGAAAGTAGCTAAGGACAAAGTGTCCATAACCTACAAGGATATACACATAAGGTTAGCAGGAGTCCTAGCCACAGAAACTTGGCAGGCCAGAAAAAAAGTGGCATGATATATTCAAGATGCTAAATGGGAAAAGTATGCAGCCAAGAGTACTATATCCAGCAAGGCTGCCATTCAGAATAATAGGAGAGATGAAGAGTTTCCAAGACAGGTAGAAACTAAAGCAGTTGATGAACACTAAACCAACCAAGCAAAAAATATCAAAGGGATTCTGAGAAGGAAAGAGATACTAAAAACAATAAAAACTAGAAAGGAAGAGAGACAACCTAAAAGAACAGTAACTTTACAGGTAATAATGGCACTGAATTCATATATATCAATAAATACTTTGATTATAAATGGACTAAATCCTCCAATCAAAAGACATAAGGTACCAGAATGGATTAAAAAAAATAAGACCCACTGATATGCTGCCTACAAGAGAATCATTTTAGACCCAAAACACATCCGGATTTAAATGAGGGGGTGAAAACCATCTGTCATGCTAATGGACATCAAAAGAAAGCTAGAGTAGCCATCCTTATGTCATACAAACTAGATTTTAACTTAAATACTGTAATAAGACATGAAGAAGAGCACTATATCATAATAAGAGACTTTATCCATCAAGAAGATCTAACAAATGTAAATATTATTGCCCCTAATTTAGGAGCACCTAAATATATAAATCAATAATAATAAACTTTAAAAAAACTCATTGATAATAATACAATAAATGTAGGAGGCTTTAACATCCTACTCATAGCAATGGACAGATCATTTAAGCAGAAGAGCAATAAAGAAACAATGGCTTTGAATGACACACTGTACCAGATGGACTTACCATATATAACAGAATAGATCATGTACTGGGTCACAAATCAGGCCTCAACCAGTACAAAAAGACTGAGATCATACCA
This sequence comes from Mellivora capensis, assembly GCA_004024625.1. Lineage (NCBI taxonomy): Eukaryota > Metazoa > Chordata > Mammalia > Carnivora > Mustelidae > Mellivora > Mellivora capensis. The sequence goes on along the minus strand of PISX010013521.1, from coordinate 50,447 downwards.
TGCTTATTTTCAGACCAAAACGATATGAAACAGGAAGTCAATCAGAAGAAAAATTTTGGAAAGACCACAAATGCATGGACTTAAGGAACATCCTACTAAAGAGTGGATGGGTTAACAAGGAAATTAAAGAAGAAGTTTAAAAAAAATACATGCAAACAAAACAAATGGAAGAAAAAAAAAGAAAACATGACAGTCCTAAACCTTCGGGACTCAGCAAAATTTGCCATAAATCAGAAGTATTTGGCCATACAGACCTTATTCAAGAATGAAGAAAAGTCTCAATACCAAACCTCACCTTACACCTAAAGCAGCTAGAAGAAGAACAGAAAATAAACTCTAAATACAAGAGAAGAAGATAAATAATAATGATTAAAACAGAAATCAATGATACAGAAGTTAAAAAAAAAACAAAACAGTAGAACTCATCAACAAAACTAGGAGCTGGTTCTTTGAAAGTATTAATGAGACTGTTAAGCCCCTAGCTAGACTTATCAGAAAGAAAATATAAAGGATCCAAATAAATAAAATCATGAATGCAAAGGACAGAACATAACCAACACCAGAGAAATACAACAACTATAAAAGGATATTATGAAAAATTATATGCCAACAAATCAGGGAATCTGGAAGAAATGGACGAATTCCTAGAATCATATAAACTACTGAAACTAAAACAGGAAGAAATAGGAAATCTGAACAGACCCATAACCAGCAAAGAATTTGAATCAGTAACCAAAAACCTCCCAACAAACAATAGTCCAGGGCTGGATAGCTTTTCAGGGGAATTCTATCAAACATTTAAAGAAGAATTAGTACCTATTCTTGTGATGATTTTACAAAAAGTAGAAATGGCAGTAAACTTCCAAATTTGTTCTATGGGGCTGGCATTACCTTGATTCCAAAAAATCAGAAAAAGATTCCACTAAAAAGGAGAAATACAGACCAATATCCCTGATTAACATGGATATAAAAATTCTCAACAAAATACTAGGAAATCGAATTTGATAGTACATTAAAAGGACCATGATCAAGTGAGGTTTATTCCTGGGCTGCAGGGGTCATTCAACATCCACAAATAAATCAATGCGATACACCACATTAATAAAAGAAAGGATAAGAGCCATATGATCCTCTCAATAGATACAGAAAAAGCATTTGACAAAATACAGCATTCTTTCTTGATAAGAACCTTCAGTAAGGTAGGGATAGTAAAGTAGGGATATCTTAACATCATAAAGGCCATATACAGAAGACCTGCAGCTAATATCATCCCCAAGGGGAAAATTTAGAGCTTTTCCCATAAGATCAGGAATACTACAGGGATGTCCCCTCTCACCACTGTTATTCAACATAATACTGGAAGTTCTAGCTTCAGCAATCAGAAAACAAAAAGAAATAAAATCATCCAAATCAGCAAGGAAGAAGTCAAACTTCCATTCTTCATAGACTACATGATACACTACGTGGACAACCTGAAAGTCTAAGCCAAAAAATTTCTGGAACTGATTCATGAATTCAGCAATGTCACAGAATATGAAATCAACCTACACAAATATGTTGCATTATTTATACCCTGATAATGAAGCAGTAGAAAGAGAAACAAGGAATGAATCCCATTTACAATTGCATCAAAATCATAAGATACCTAGGACTAAATCTAATCAAAGAGGGAAAAGATATATATGCTGAAAACTCTAAAACACTTAAGAAAGAAGTTGAAGGATACACAAAGAAATTGAAAATTATTCCATGCTCATGGATTGGAAGAACAAATAATGTGAGAATGTCTATATTACCCAAAACAATCTATGCATTCATTACAATCCCAATCAAAATAACACCAGCATTTTACATAGAACTAGAAAAAAACAATCCTAAAATTTGAATGGAACCACAAAAACCCCAGATAGCTAAAACAACCTTGAAAAAGCAAAACAGGAGGCATCACAATCTCAGACTTCAAGTTATATTACAAAGCTATAATTATTAATCAAGACAGTATGCAGCTCACACAAAAACAGACACATGGATCAGTGGAACAGAATAGAGAACCCATAAATGGACCCACAAATGTATGCTCAACTAATCTTTGACAAAGTAGGAAAGAATATCCAAAGGCAAAAACAAAAACAAAAACAAAAACACAGTCTCTTTAACAAGTGGTGTTGGATAAACTGGACAGCAACAAGCAGAAGAGTGAAACTGGAGCAGTTTCTTACACCATACACAGAAATAAATTCAAGATGGATGAAAGACCTAAATGTGAGACAGGAAAATATAAAAATTCTAGAGGAGAACACAGGTAGCAAACTCTTTGACTTTGGTCACAGCAATTTCTAACTAGACATGTCTTTGGAGGCAAGGGATTAAAAAGCAAAACTGAACTACTGCAACCTCATCAAGATCAAAATCTTCTGCACAGAGAATTAAACAATCAACAAAAATAAAAGGCAGCTGATGGAATGGGAGAAGGTATTTACAAATGACATCTTGGATAAAGGGCTAATATCCAGAGTCTATAAGAACTCATCAAAATCAACACCCAAAAAAATAAATAATCCAGTTAGGAAATGGGCAGAAGACATGAACAGACATTTCTCCAATGAAAACATACAAATGGCTAACAGACACATGAAAAAATGCTCAACATCACTCATCATCAGGGAAATCCTAATCAAAACCACAATGAGACACCACCTCACACCTGTCAGAATGACTAAAATTAACTCAGGAAACAACAGATGTTGATGAGGATGTGGAGAAAGGGGAACACTTTTGCACTGCTGGTGGGAATGCAAGCTGGTACAAACACTCTGGAAAACAGTATAGAGGTTCCTCAAATAGTTAAAAATAGAAGTACCCTAATGCCTAGCAATTTCATTACCGGATATTTATCCAAAGGATACAAAAATGCTGACTTGAAGAGACGCATGCCAATATTTACAGTAGTACTATCCACAATAGCCAAATTATGGAAATAGCCCAAATGTCCACTGACTGACGAATGGATAAAGAAGAGGTGGTATATATATACATACCTATATATACAATGGACTATTACTCAGCCACCAAAAAGAATGAATTCTTGCCATTTACAACAACATAGATGGACCTAGAGTTGGTGAAAGAAAAAAATATCATATGATTTCACTCATATGTGAAATTTAAGAAACCAAACAGATGAACATAGGGGAATAGAAGAAAAACACAAGATAAAAACAGAGAGGGAAGCAAACTATAAGTGACTATTAACTATAAAGAACAACCTGAAGGTTGCTGGAGGGGAGGTCAGTAAGAGGATGAGCTAAATGGATGATGGGCATTAAGAAGGACACTTGTGATGAGCACTGGGTGACATATGTTAAGTGACGAATGACTAAACGTTATTCCTAAAATCAGAACTACTTTATATGGTAACTACTTGTAACTAAACAAAATTTGATCAACTAGTATCTCAAAACAGTTTTTGAGCATAGGTTTTTCTTTTTCCTTCTTTTTTCTTCTTCTTCCTCTTTCCCCCCATATACCTATTGGTATTTTATAGACTTATTGGAGGAATTGGTGCCTGGGACTAATGTCCAAACTGCTTAACCCATCCTAGGATGCTGGTCATGGTCTATCTCTCCCTATATCTTCAGCCTCACCTTTTGCTATTCTGCCCCCTGCTTCTAATATTTTCAGCTCCCTAAAAGAAACCATTTTCTCTCACCTCCCAGCATTCCATCACTCAGCAAACTCCTTACGCTTCTCGTCTCCAGATAGATGTCATTTCTTTAGGAAGCTTTTCCTGTCCCTCATCTTTAAGACTGGGTTAGAGGGTGATTTTAGGGGCATATTTTTCTATCTACTTTCCCAGTCATGTTCTATTTGCTTGTATACCTCTTTGTCAGTAATCCATGTAAAGACAGAGACCATTTCTGTGGCGTTTACTGATAGAACCTCAGGCAATGGTGTGTGGAGACAACTTATGCCAGAGCCAGCTTGTACTGACTCACAGGAGCCCATTGCTAAACTTACAGGAACTTTGTGGGCTGATTGATATCCTTTTGGTAGTTTGAAATGAGCCATGGTGGGAATACTTCCATCACAGAGACACAAACACAACAAAACTGGCTTGTTTTCAGCTGGTTGTTTAATAGTCATGAGCACATTCAATACCTAGCATGATACCTGGCACCTGGTACATAATGGGCATTTACTTAGTGATTTTTTTTGATGAATGAATGAATAAACTAGTTATATTTTTTAAATGTACTCTATTGGGGCACCTGGGTGGCTCAGTGGGTTAAAGTCTCTGCCTTCAGCTCAGGTCATGATCCCAGGGTCCTGGGATCGAGCCCCACATCGGGCTGCTTCCTCCTCTGTCTCTCTCTCTCTCTGCATGCCTCTCTGTCTACTTGTGATCTCTGTCAAATAAATAAATAAAATCTTTTTTAAAAATGTACTCTATTAATAAAAAAACAAAAAAAAAGAAAATGTAATCTATTGCTTCAATTCTACTTCTTAGGCTCTGGTAATAGCCCTCTTCACATTTCAAATTATTTTTCCTATCTTATGTTTTTAAACATTTTTGCCTAAAGGAAGGGACTGTGTCATTTATTTCTAGATATCCTACAGTCCTTTACAGAAAGTAGACACATCATAATTTTTAAATGACAGCTATGTCTATGAACTGAGCTCCTCCTGTCTCCCCACCTTTAGTCAGTTAATTACACCTCTTCTAACTCTTACGCTGATGATTGTAGTAACAGTCAATGAATCCAGTACTTTTTCTGAAACATACTGAGTATAGGGTTACCTTTGTGCAGACATGAAAACTGGTTGTTGTTATTATGGAATGCCCAATTCTGCTCATAAGATTTTCCATGCTAGAAGAGATACATACAAATACTGTTCTCTCAAAGCTTAGAGTCTTGCATAATTCCCTTGAATAACTAGATTGTCATCTCAGGTCAGGTTCCTCAGAAGCCAACCTGGAGACAAAGACTTGTATATTTGTCAAACAATGTATTAAGAACCTGCTCCCAGGAGAAATTGGGAAGAGAGTGAGGGAAGCAGGACAGAGATGAAAAGCTAACAAGGGCATAATCTTGACAAAAGCCCTGGGAAGCATATATTCTAGCTGTGTTCCAAAGAGGAATGTTAGGTATTACATGTCAGAATTATCACAACCTGAGGCAAAAGCACTGGGCCTGAAGACTATCATAGTCAGAAATAAAAGTACTCATGGGGAGGAAACACAGATATAGGAGAAATCGAAGGAGATCTGGAAGGGGATGTGTTAAATCTAAAATGGGGACTAACAACAAATTCAGAGTTAAATTTGTTATCTTTTGGATATGCTTTCATTACCTTTAGTCCTGGTTCTTTTGTTAATAACCTTTTTGACCTTGACAGATAAATTCTGGGGCTAAATTTCCTCATTTATAAAATAGAGAAGGTTGTACTACATACCTCTGTTTCTTTTAGATCTGACGTTCTATTGTTTGTCAAGGACCATGAAGGGTCTGAGATTTTACCTTACTTGCAAGCTAATGAGTTAGACTAGCAGAAAACATGAGACTCCTGGATCAGAGGCAAAGAGCAGTTTACTATTCACAGTGATAGCAGTACCCAAGTTTTAGCAATTGTTTAAGTTCATAAACCCTAATTCTCAAGGGCATTCTGAAGAGGGCCAGGTTACATCTGTATAGGCAGTAGGTTACATTATAGGGAAGGAACTTAAAGCTTAACCTAAATAGATAATAGGCCATCAGAATGCCTGATCTTTTCCCTGGGGAGAAACATTATTTTTAGTATATTTACAGAAGTAAATCTGCCCTTTATTCCAGCTGGAGACACAATTTCTATCTAGCAAGGCTGTTCATCATACACATATCCTTAAAAAGATAGTTCAGAACAAAGAGCATCTGCTTGCTCAGTGTGTAGAAATGCCTGATCACTATGGGGAAGTTGTTTCCTTACATTGTTTTGGAGTCTATTTCACTAATTGCTTCTTTTAAAATCATAGATAAGACATGTGAACTAGAAATGAGTAACTACTTCCCCCAAACTTGAGTACATGTAATGCTTTATAAATATATAATCTCTTTGAAAACAGTAGGAGCTGATGAACTTGATAGGAAGGTTCTCATGCCCAAGATGTGTAGCTCATAATATACATGGAGGTGTTTTCCTGTTTTCTCATTTCTTTTCTTTCTTCTTCCTTCCCTTATTTATTCAAAAATCTTTCTTTCTCCTCCTTTTTGACAATACTAACTGCCTAGTAGTTGGTAGAATTTGACACACTATTTCCAACCTGAACTGTGACCACTTATGTGCTTTAAATATAGTAAATTTTGAGAATTAACTCTAAACACTATTCAACAACTTTCTGGCAAATCCATCCAAGTTATTTCCTCACCTATAAAAAGTTTCTTACCTTGGCCTACCTTCAGAAAGAACATAATCAAGCCAAACAGAGAAGTTTACCCTCACAGGCCCAGGGAAAATCATAATTATCAAACAAAATTGGAAAAATAATCCATAATATCAGTACTGTGGCTCTCTAGTCTGTTCAAATGCATCATTTTCAAGGCATGGAATGGAGTGGACTATAGACATCCTAAAATGACAAAAGCATGCATTAAATTTCCCGCAACCTATTTTTTCCTACCTAATAAGGTAAGCACTTTGGTTATTTTCTGGAAGTGGAAAATATATGCCCATAAATACATGAAATAAAATATTTGCAAAATTGGTTTCTACTCCAAATAATAATAGAACTAATATAGTTCTATCAAAATACTAAAAAGGGTCAATTGAATTGATTGAATGAAAATCTATATCAAATATCAATTTTCTCTGAATTTTAAGTAACATGGCCAATTTCTGTATTTTAGGAGAAGTGGATGTTCATGAAAATTTCAGATCATTTTAGTCTTTCTCAGGCATGAGTCTTCCAGTCAAGGTGTTCTTGTGCTTTTCATATGGCTATATCACAAGCTCTTCAGCTCAAACAAAAATATATTAGCTTATATTTTCAGGTGATATGTAAATAGTTGAAGCCCTGTCTCCATTTTCAAAACAGAAAAATATAAACATATAGTTTTTCACCCACAAACATAAGGAAGTGAGAATGTTTCTTGTGTGTGAATTGTGGAATGAGTCTCATTTCTTTTTCCTTATATCTCAGTGATATACACACACAGCTGCATACACACTGATAGGTCCAAATCCATAGCACTTATGAATGATAAGTGAAGGAAATCTCAAGCAGTGTGCTGGATCCTGTACTTCCTCTGGCAATGGGCTGGTGACTGAAATTTGAGAATCATATACTTGAAATTATAGCATTTGGCCCCACCTGTGTGTAGGTGTTGTAATTATCATAATAGTATAAATAATATTTCAATATGATTTATTTTCTATCCTTCTGAGAAAGCCTCCCTAGGAATCAGTTTTATAAATGAGACTAAATTACAAGCAGCCTTGGTTGCTTGTCCTTGCTATAATGAGTTTAAACAAATAGCCAAAAATAGTCCCTGGTAATTATGTTTTATACATATGTATTCCATGTCATTTTTCAAATTGCTAGCAAAATGTTATATACCCAGTACGTGCTCAATAAATATTAATTGATGTTGATATAACACTTTCCTTTTGGAAGTAGCCAATTTCTCATATTTGTGCATCCTTTGTTTTCCTCTGTTTCTCTGATTACAAGGCCCTCATTGAAGACTTTCCCACTTCATCATTTTTAGAAAAGAATATACTTTAAAATTTGTTAAATTCCTTTTTTTATAACAAATGAAACTGTGGTCAGAATTATTTCCTTGCCACGGTTATCATTTCCCTCTATAAAAAAATACATCCACAGATCATCGTATAATATCCTGGACAGTATTTATGAAAGAAATGAATATGCCTTTTATAATGAAATCAACCACAAAACAAGGAGTCCTTCAAAAGCAAGACCAGGGCTAAAGATTATTGGACTAGAAGACTGCTTATTTGAAGCTCAGATATATTATTCCAAGCAGTCATTCTTGAAATCCCAACTTCAGAGAGCCTGAAAGTCTATTCAAATGGGATTAAGAGAGTATGGTACCAAAGTAGGAAAGCATATTAATTTAAACATGCCCTGGGATTGATTTTTCTGATAAACCTGTTTCTACTCTCTAGCAGGAAAGAAAAAAATAAATTCAGAGAGGATCACAGCCTTGATTCCAAAGAGTAGGGAGAAAGTCAGGACATGGGTCACATGAGGTCAGTGAGTGACTGTAATAGGAACACCAAGGTAATTAGGCAGAAAGGATGTTTAGGACAAAGGCCGAGAAATGAGAGATGACAAACTCTCTGAATTCCACAATTTCTACTTAGATCAACTGCACTCCTAAATTTAAATAAAAAGGCAATTTGTCTGTAGCAGTCATTCTTGGTCCTGTATGTATGTTGGAATCACCAAGGGAGCTTTTTAAAAATACAGATGCCTGGGGCCTACCCCCACAGATTCAGATTTAATTGGTTTGGACATTGGTATTTTTTTTTCAACCACTCCATATGTGTTTCTAATGTGTTGCCAGTTTGGCAAACCATTGATATAGAGTAAATGGAGGAATTGAAACATGCTTCATACATGTGAATGATTCCTAGTCACTGGTTTTCCTGAAAGAAGCTGTTTTCTAACTTCACTGTATATCAAAACCACTTGGGACGCCTGGGTGGCTCAGTTGGTTAAGCAGCTGCCTTTGGCTCAGGTCATGATCCCAGCGTCCTGGGATAGAGTCCCACATTGGGCTCCTTGCTCAGCAGGGAGCCTGCTTCTCCCTCTGCCTCCATCTGCCAGTGCTGGCGCGTACTCGCTCTCTCTCTCTGACAAATAAATAAATAAAATCTTTAAAAAAAAACACTTGAGGCATTTGCAAATTTAATTATCACCATCAGACAACTCCGATTCCTGTTCCCACACTTCAATGAAGACTCTGAGATGAATGAGAATGATCAAAATCTGATATAGAAATAGAATCCAAGTTTGGGAATCCATACTATGAACAACAACTTGCTACATAAGGCTAGATTCTCACTTAAAATATTGTCTGAAATGCAGAATCTCAGCCACCTACCTTAAACTTAATGAATCAGAATGTGTATTTTAGAGAGATTCCTAGGTGATTTGAATGCACATGGAAGTTTGAGAGCACTGGACTATAGGACATTCAAACTTCCCTTACAATTTGACTATTCCCTAAATATTTATTCAAACCACTAGATGAGTGATTCTCAAATTTTGGTATGTATTGGAATCACCTGGAAAACTAATGCACACAGAGTCCCAGCTTCCTTAAATTATGTAGGGTAGGACCTCAACTGTATTTGCACCAAGGTTCCAGGTGATTCTGACACTCAGCAAAGTTTAGGAATTGCCTAAGGTGATTATGGATAATAATTTTTGCCTGTTTACTTATTATCTATATTCTCTACTGTGTAATAAATTCCACAAATCTATTTAGCTCATCATTGTACATCCAGCCTCTAATATAACACCTGTTACATGGTGAGCAATCAATAAATATTTGTACAAAAGAATCAATACATTGACTACTGTTAAATATAAAATATTGGAAAAACATGTCGCAAATAATCCTCCCAACCCCTTTTATTTATTTTTTGCTTGTTCATATATCTTTATTTCTTTTTTCAAGTTTTTATTTAAATTCTAGTTAGTTAACATAGAGTGTAATATTATTTTCAGACATAGAATTTAGTGATTCATCACTTACACAATCACCCAGCACTCCTCTCAACATGTGCCCTCCTTAATACCCATCACCTATTTAACCCACTGCTCCCACCCACCTCCCATTCAATAATCTTCAGTTTGTTCTCTATAGTTAAGTGTCTGTTTCCTGGTTTGTTTCTCTACTTTTTCCCCATGTTTAAGTGCTTTCTTTCTTAAATTCCACATGTGAGTGAGATCATATGGTATGTGTTTTCCTCTGATTAACTTATTTTTTTTAATTTTAAAAGGTTTTATTTGTTTATTTGACAGACAGAGATCACAAGTAGGAAGAGAGGCAGGCAGAGAGACAGAGGGGGAAGCAGGCTTCTTGCTGAGCAGAGAGCCTGATGTGGGGCTCGATCCCAGGACCCTGGGATCATGACTTGAGCTGAAGGCAGAGGCTTTAACCCAATGAGCCACCCAGGTGCCCTGATTAACTAATTTTGCTTAGCATACTTAGTACTATTTAGCATAGTACTCTATAGCTCCAACCATATCATTACAAATTGCAATATTTCAACCTATTTTATGATCCTAGTAATATTCCATTGTATATATATATACATATACTATATAGTATATGTATATACTTTCCATATATATATATATATGGAAAGAGTCCAAATATCTGTCGACTGATGAATGGACAAAGAAGCTGGGTATATATATATGTGTATATATACACATATATATATATGTATGTACGTATATATGCATATATATGTATATATATATATACCCAGCTTCTTTGTCCATTCATCAGTCGACAGACATATATATATACATATATGTATATATACGTATATACGTATATATATGTGTGTGTGTGTGTGTGTATATATATATATATATATATACACCCAGCTTCTTTGTCCATTCATCAGTCGACAGACATATATATATACATATATGTATATATACGTATATACGTATATATATGTGTGTGTGTGTGTATATATATATATATATATATATATATATACCCAGCTTCTTTGTCCATTCATCAGTCGACAGATATTTGGACTCTTTCCATATTTGGGCTATTGTTGCTATTGTTGATAATGCTGCTATAAACATTGGAGTGCACGTGTCCCTTTGAATCAGAATTATTTATCCTTTGAGTTGTAGGGTAGTTCTATGTTTAACTTGTGGAGGAATCTCTGTAATGTTTTCCAGAGTGGCTGCACCAGTTTGCATTGGAACCAACAGTGCAAGAGGATTCCCCCTTCTCTGTATCCTCATAACACCTGTTGTTTCCTTTGTTAATTTTAGCCATTCCCACAGGTGTGAGATGATATCTCATTGTAGTTTTGATTTATATTTCCTTGATGATGAGTGATATTGAGCATATTTTCATGTGCTTGTTATCCATCTGTATGTGTTCTTTAGAAAAATGTCTGTTCATGTCTTCTGCTCATTTCTTAACTGCATTATATGTTTTTTGGGAGAGGTGTTGAATTTGATAAGTTCTTTATAGATTTTTGGTATGAACCCTTATCCAACATGTGACTGTAAATATCTTCTCCCATTCCATTGGTTATCTTTTAGTTTTGTTGACTGTTTCCTTCACTGTGTAGAAGCTTTTTATCTTGATGGGGTCACAATAGTTTATTTTTGCTTTTATTTCCCTTGTCACAGAGGCCTATCTTGTAAGAAGTTGCTATGGCCGGTATCAAAGTCACCTGCCAAGTTTCTGGGGATAGATCTGCTGCTAACCTTATGGGTCTTCCCTTGTGAGTTAGGGACTTCTTTTGTCTTGGTGATTTTAGGATTTTTTTTTTATCACTATAGTTTGCAAATTCTACTACAATATATCTTGCTGTTGGCCTGCTTTTATTGATTTTGATGTGAGTTCTCTGTGCCTCCTAGATCTGGATGTCTGTTTCTTTCCTCAGATTAAGGAAGTTTTTAGCTATTATTTCCTCAAATAATCCTTCTACCCACTTTTCTCTCTCTTCTTTTTCTTCTAGGATCTAATGATAAGAATGTTATGTTATGATGGAGTCACTGAGTTCCCTCAGTTTATTCTCATGATGCCTCATTCTTCTTTCTCTCTTTGGTTCATCTTCAGTATTTTCCATTATTCAGTCTTCTGGATCACTTATTCATTCTTCCGCTTCTTCTGTCTGTGTGGTCTTTCCATCCAGATTGTTCCAAATCTTAATTATTGCGTTTTTCATTTCTGATTTGTTTTAGCTCTTTATCTGTGTAGAAAGGGTCTCTCTGATGTCTACCATGATTTATCAAACCCAGCAAATATCCTTATGATTGTCACTTTAAATTCTCCATCAGGCACATTACTTATATCTGTTTTGATTAGAATTCTGGCCATGACCTTTTCCTGTTCTTTATTTTGGGATGAATCCCTCCATCTTGATATTTTGTCTAGGTCTCTGTCTTCTTTTTTGCATTAGTAATCCTGTTATGTTTTCTGCTCCTAAGAGTAATGGCTTTATGAAGAAGAGCTGTACAGTTGCCAAGGCCTGACACTTCAGGGAGTGTCTCTGGTGTATGCTGTTTATACTCTTCTCCAGTGTTTTGGTTGTTCTATCCCTCAGGTCCATCATGTACAGAGGCTTGCTTTCCCTGCTGTGTACAGTGTTTAAACCTTGGTCAGGGTATGATGAGATTTAACTAGATGTGTGTTGGTCTGCTTGTTAAATGAGACCTGGTGCTACTTTTAGTAGATCTGAAGCCTTGCAGAATTCTATGGTTTGTAGACATAATGCATGCAGATGTTTCTGTTGGCTTTCTTAGGAAGGGGTCTGTGGTGTCTATTCTTAGGCACACTTGCCTGAGAAAAGCAGTACCAGCAGAGCACAAGGGGTGGGACATGGTGTAAGCATGTTAGGCAACCAGTGTTGGTGCTGTGCTGTTCACTGAAGTTAGTTTATGATGACAGGTGGGGGACAAAAATAGTGCCAGCCAGCTCCTTTGTTTCCAGAGAGGGGTCTCTGCACTTTCTGTTCCCAGAGAAGCACTCCCCAAAGAGCAAACAATTTCCACTCCTACATCCCAGACATTTTTCAGATGGCTGTTTTCATGCTGTCTGTCTCCAGGTTGCTTCCCTGCTGTAGCAGCACAGTGTACTTTGGGCTCTATCCCAGCCAGGCCTGCTGACTTTTAAAACTCCAAACTTAAGGGACACAATGTGTTGAGGACCTGTACTGATCTTCTGAGGGAGGCTCTTGCCATGCTGGGGACTAATACAGATTTGATTGAGAAGGGCAGCTATGCCAAAATGCAGGGACTTGAGATTTGGAGCAAAATAAGCTAAACAGCCTGTCTCTAGGTTAGCAGCCCTCAAAAGGTATCTCTACACCTATGCTGAGGGGAAGTCAAAGGGAAATGGTGACCATCAGCTCATTTGTCCTCAGAGAGGCATCTCTGGAAGCCACCTCTCACAGATGTGCTCCAAGAAGAGGGAATATTCTCTCCCCAATCTCCTGAGATTGCACTATCTGCCCTGTGGTTGTTTGCCTGACTTCTCTCTAGGAGTACTGCCTTACCCTCAGAGCTCTATCCCACCCAAGCCCACAGACCTTCAAAACTCCAGTCTTTAAGCCCCTTGTTTGCAAGTCCTCATGAAAATCAGCCCCTCTCATTTTTCCAGTCAATGGCTTTGGGAGAGTGTTCTTGTGCATATCCCTACATGCTCTACTCTCTTACCTTTCTTTGCAAGCAGGCTTCCCTCCTCTCCACAGCACCCATGATCTGTTTCTTCCCCAAATTACCTGTCTGCACTTCCTACCTTCCATGATGTGACCTCTTTTCTCCCTCTAGTTGTGCAGTTTGTTATGTCAGTCCTCAGGTCAATTTATTGGATATTCAGAATGATTTGATAGTTACCTAGCTGTATTCAGTGGAGAAGGAAAGCCTAGGGTCCTTCTACTATGACATCTTAGCTCTGCCTTCCTCCCTGAAATATTGAACATATAACTTTTATAAACCTCTGGGAGGAAATGGATTTACACTGGTTAACTAGAGGAAAAGAATTTACCTTACTTCTGTCACATACTACCTTCCACATAAATTTAATTAGCTCTATACAAGATAATTCTACACTGATCTCCTGTGCATTTCAGAAGGGTCTATGTGTACGTTGAGGAATCATCTGTACTTTTTCTTCACCTTTTTTCTGCATATCTGTAGGCATGTGTGTGCATGTTTGTACATGTGCATTCTAACTATCACGCATGTGCTTATGTGCATGCATTCACTAGTATGTGTGGTACAACACTAGGGATATGAGAGTTGGCTCAGATGTTAATAGCTTTGTTAATCTCACTATCATATATGTAATGTGAATGAGTGATAATGAACACTTAGATTTATGTACCTGGTTGACATGTTTGTAATGTTGTTGATTCAGACAGCCAGAAAGCTGCATATGTTCAGAATTCAAAGGGTACTTAGTAATTTCTTTTTGAAATTGCTAATTTTCTATTGCTACTGCTAGAAAATGACATTAAAATTTTATTTTGTGTATGTAGTTATATCAAACCTTCCATCTATAAACTGAATACCCTTGAGCAAAAGAAATCCTATTATTGCATTTTTAATAAGCATCCCAGGTGATTCTGATAAAGGTGTTCTCTTGATCACAATTTGAGAAAGCCTCATCCAGAGCAGCAACTAGGAAGGAGGAGAAAAAGCCTTTACTATGGGGCCAGGCTAAGTGCATTTCTGCATATCACCTAATACAATCCACACCACATCTCTCTGTTTTCACATGTGAGGAGCATGAGTTTCAGAAAAGTAAATAATGTTCTTGAAGTCAGCTTCTACATGAAAGAGATCAGAACTGAACCCAGATTTAGTTGAGATCACATTTTTTGGAATAAGACCACTTGAACTGAAAGTCTAATTTAACTTCTTACTGTGTGACTTTGGAAAATTACTTAACCACTCTCTATGCCTCACTTTCCACATCTATAAAATGGAGATAATAGTCCCACATGCTTTACAGGGTTGATGAAGAATTAATTGAGATTATAGGTGCAAAGTGCTCAGGAGAGTAGCTGACACATTGCAGACACTAAGTAAATGAGAGCTGCTGCTCTTATTATTATTGTTATCATTTTAATTATCATCATTCTCTGATTCAAAAGAACTTGCTGTTTTCCACATCATGTTACCTTCCCACAGTTGTAGATACTATGTTCTAGAGAGCACAAAATTGCCCCCTGGAGAGAATAAAATAAACATGTGTAATAGTATATTTAATACCTTAAATCAATCATTCCATTCTCTTCCCTTTTCAAACTCTCCCTCTTTGTTTCTTCCTTTCCCTCTGCCTTCACAACTCACAGTCTCTTTAGGATTCAGTATGTGCATCACTGAAGATTGTTGTCAAGTATGGGGATATGCAAGAATCTGTAATAGGGAAAAACACATATATCATGGATATAGGCAAGATATCTGAACATTAATACATGGATGCATATTTGTTTCAAAGAACAATTCACCTGGAAGAGGGGCAAGATGATGGTGAAGTATGAGACCCTGTTTCAACCAGTCCCCTAAAGTGAGTTAATTATCTACCAGAACACTCTGAACACCCATGAAATCAGCCTGAGATGTAGGATTATACACTTCCGGATTTCTATGGGGGCAGAAGACACCAGTGGAGAGGTAAACCAGATTGGGAATGATTGAACTGATATCAGAGGATAAACAGAAAGGGGAGGGAGCCACCAGAAGCGACCCAATGGAAAGTAATATCCCAAATACAAAAGTGCCCTGTTCTTGGGGACCACCATTAACCTGGAGTCTCCTTAAAAGCATTCAAAAAGAGCAAAAGATCTTAAGGGACAACTGGTGGAATCAGGCGGTCATGGGCACAGGCCTAAGCCCATGGACCCAGGATGGCCACCACCAGCAACCACCCATGCCAGAGAGAGTGCAGCAAAGCCTCAAGGCTGTAGTCCCTGAGACCCTGGCTTTCCACTGCTTGTGACACCGCTTGGCTAGGCATACTCCCACTGGCACGCATGAGGGAGTCTGGTGTGGATGCCAACTGGTGCTCTCTAGAACCACAGTCTTTTGCGGTCAGCACGTGCACTGCACGACTGGGGTCTGAACCTCACTCCCCACCCGTGCCTGAGAGAGCTCTGTGCAGGCACTAGCCTGTGGTCTCTAGGACCAACCCAGGCTTGAATAACTCAGCACTATCTCTGGTTGGGATCTCCTGGCAGTCAGTGACCTGTGCAACACTGAGGTCTGGACCCCAGACAGCAGTCCCAGCAAAGGCACCCACCGTAAGCAGGCTCCCTGGACCAATACCACTCAGTTTTAATGACACAGGGGTGCAGAGACAAGCGAGTGCACTGGGAGACCCCTGAAACGGTGGCTGGGGATGTGCAGTGCCTGTGGGAGGTTGAGCGGCTCAGTAGAATTTGCAGAGGGAGAGTCTGTGTGTTCTGGACCACCCAGAAGGGAGCAGACTGAGGCTTCTTTCTGAGATAGAGGTCTGAGTTCAGTTTGCTTTCCACTAAACCTCTGAAAAGCCACAAAAAGCCACCAAAGAACAAAACCTCCAGAGAACAAAAGCATGAAAAACTGGTTTCCACAGAACCCAGCTCCTTGATGGGGAGCAGGAGGACTCAACTCAAGCAAGACTGACTGAAAAACAATGCGGCAGACCCCTCGCCCAGAAAGCCAGCCAAAAGAACAAAAGGATAACCACCACAGGGTCCCTATAAAACTGTAAAACCCCAATATCAGGGGAAAACAAGATATTAAACTCCTGGTATTACCCTAAAACCTGTGTATTTCATAGATACAACTTTTATTTTTAATTCATTTTCACTATTCCTGTTCTGTTTAAGTTTAAAAAAAATTACCATTACAACGAGAGGTTCAATACAACATATTCCACAATAACATTTTAACTTGAACTATTTTCATACTTATGCCTCTGTTTATCTTTTGCTTTGTTATTTTTCTTAATATACATATAGATATAGGCTTCAAGTTAATCCTCTCTCCCTAATCAATACTACCCCTATATATAAACCAGTTTTAGTCTCCCTTTATCTCTGGAAAGTTGAGTCCTTTAACAAAGGTATCAAGATACACCCAGGAAGAGTCAAAATAACCTTTTCGCCCACGTTGAGGATTTATAAACACTCTCCAAACTTTTTCTTCTGTCAGTTGTTTCTGTGTATTTGTTTTCGTTCTGGTATTATATAAATCTTATCCTTGTGGTTCATTTTAGCTGTTTTTTTTCTTCTTCTTCTCATTTACTTTTGCCAGTCTTTTTGTTTGTCACTTTTGTTTGTATACCTTATAAATCTTACCTTTAGGGCCCATTCTGGCTGGGTCTTCTCCTTGTTTTCTATCTCTATCTTTCTCTCTTTTTTTTTCTTTTTTCTTTCTTTTTGGTGGTAACTTCAGTTGCTCAGAAGCATTCCAGAGTGCACCTTGCCTAGATCACAGTTGATATATTCAGCTACACATCCCCTCAACCACCTCTCATCAAAATGACTGGGAGGAAGAAGGACCAACAGAGGAAAAAATCAGAGACTGTGCCCTCTAAGACAGAATTATTGGATATGGACATAAACAATATGTCAGAAAGGGAATTCAGGGTAGCAATTATCCAGGCAATGGCTAGGTTAGAGAAAACCATTAGTGACAACATGGAATCTCTAAGGGGAGAAGTGGAAGCTGCCCTAGAATAAGTTAAAAATGCTATCAATGAGATCCCATCTAATATAAATGATCTAAAAGCTAGGATAACTGAGGCAGGGGATAGAACTAGTGATCTAGAGGACAAATTGATAGAGAAAAAGGATCAGGAAGAGGCCTGGAAGAAACATCTTAGAAAACTTGAAAACAAAATTAGGGAAATAAATGACACCATGAAACATTCCGGTGACAGAATTATTGGGATCCCTGAGGGGGACGAGAAAGAAAGACTAGAAGATAAGTTTGGACATTTCTCCATGAAAATATTCCCAATCTGGGGAATGGAACCAGCGTTTTATGTCCTAGAGACAGAAAGAACACCACCCCCACCAAGTACAACAAATCTAAAACAACCTCTAAGACACTTGATTGAGAGACTCACAAATCACAATTTTAGACAAGAGTTTCTGAGGACAGTTAGCCAGAAGAGATTCCTTAAATACAGAGGAAGCCCCATCAGAATATCATCAGACCTGTCCACAGTAACCTGGCAAGCCAGAAAGGGCTGGCAAGACATATTCAGGGCACTAAATGAGAAGAACATGCAGCCAAGAATACTTTATCCAGCAAGGTTGACATTCAAAATGGATGGAGAGATAAAGAGCTTCCAAGACAGCAAGGTTTAAAAGAGTATGTGACCACTAAGCTGGCACTACAAGAAATCTTAAAGGGGGTTCTATAACAGAAGAAAGAACACAAGGGTGACATAGAACAGAAATTCACAGAGACAATCTATAGAAACAAGGACTTCACAGGCAACATGATGTCAATAAAAATGTATCTTTTAATACTCTCAATGTGAACAGTCTAAATGCTCCCATAAAATGACACAGGGTTGAAAATTGGATAAAATGACAGGACATGTCCATATCATGTCTACAAGAGATCCTTTTGGATCCTAAAGATACATCTAGACTGAAAGGGATGGAGAAGCATCTTTCATCTCAACGGGTCTCAAAAGAGAGCTGGGGTAGTGATTCTCATGTCAGATAAATTAGATTTTAAACTAAAGACTGTAGTCAGAGATAAAGAAGGACACTACATCATTCTTAAAGGGTCTATCCACGAAGGAGATTTAACAATTGTAAATATTTATGCCTCCAAAATGGGAGCAGCCAACTACATAAGCCAACTGTTAATCAAAATGAAGAGTCATATTGATATGAACATATTAATTGTATGGGATCTTAATATGCCACTCTCAGTAATAGACAGATAATCTAAGCAGAAAATCAATAAAGAAATAGAGCTTTGAATGTCACATTGGACCAGATGGACATCATAGATATATACAGAACATTCCACCCTAAAACAACAGAATATTCATTCTTCTTGAGTGCACAGGGAACTTTCTCTGGAATAGACCACATACTGGGTCACAAATCAGGGCTCAACTGATACCAAAAGATTGAGATTATATATAATTATATATGTATATTATATTATGTTATTATTATATTATGTCATGTTATATTATATCATATTCTCAGACCACAACACTTTGAAACTGGAACTCGACCACAAGAAAAACTATGAAGGGATTCAAACACTTGGAAGCTAAAGACGATCCTGCTTAAGAATATTTGGAACAACCAGGAAATCAAAGAAGAACTTAACAATTCATGGAAGGCTATGAGAATGAAGACACATCAGTCCAAAACCTATGGGCTTTGGCAAAATCAGACCTAAGAAGGAAATACATAGCCATCCAAATCTCCCTCAAAAAACTGAAAAATCCAGAATACACCAGATTTCTTTATATTTTAAAGAAGTGGAGAATTAACAATAAATTAAGCCAACCCCACACACAACAAGGGAAATAATCAAGACTAGAGCAGAGATCAATGAGATAGAAACTACAGATACAGTAGAACACACAACGAAAGTAGAAGCTAGTTTTTTTAAGGATTCAATAAGATCGGTAAACCACTGGCCAAACTGACTCAAAAGAAAATAGAGAAGACCCAAATTAATAAAATGATGATTGAAAAAGGAGAGATCACGACTAACACCAGGGATATAGAAACAATCATCAGAAATTATTATAACAGTTATATGCCAATAAGTTAAGCAACATAGAAGAAATGGATATATTCCTGGAAACTTATAAACTTCCAAGACTGAATCAGGAAGAAATTGACAACCTGAATTGACCAATATTTAGTAACAAGATTGAAGCAGTGATCAAAAACCTCAAAAAAAAAAAAAAAAAAAAAGCCCAGGACCTGACGGATTCCCTGGAGAATTCTACCAAACATTCAAAGAATAAATAATACCTATTGTTGTTTCAAAAAATATAAACAGAAGGAAAACGTCCAGACTCTTTTTGTGAACCCAGCATTACACTGATCTCCAAACCAGGTAAAGATCCCATCAGAAAGGAGAATTTCAGACCAATGTCCCTGATGAATATGGATGCCAGGATTCTCAACAAGATCTAGCTAATAAGATCCAACATTACATTAAAAAGATTATCCACCATGACCAGGTGGGATTTATCCATGGGATGCAAGGGTGGTTCAACATTTGCACATCAACCAATGTTATAGAACAAATCAGTAAGAGAAGAGAGAAGAACCCAATGTTCCTCTCAATTGATGTAGAAAAAGCATTCGACAAGGTACAACATCCTTTCCTGATTAAAATGCTTCGAAGTATAGGGATAGAGGAAAAATTTGTCATCTTCATACAATCTGTCTGAAAATCCCAGAGCAAATATCATCCTCAATGGGGAAAAGCTGACAGCCTTCCCTTTGAGATCAGGAAGATGACAAGGATGTTCACTCTCACCACTGTTGTTTAACAGAGTATTAGAAGTCCTAGCAACAGCAATCAGACAACGAAAAGAAGTAAAATGTATCCAAATTGGTAAAGAAGAAGTCAAAATCGCTCTCTTCACAGATGACATGATACTATATATGGTAAAACTAAAAGACTCCACCCCCAAATTACTAGAACTCATACAGCTATTCAGCAATGTGGCAGGATACAAAATCCATGTACAGAAATCAGTTGTTTACTTATGCCCTAAAAATGAAAATATAAAAAGGGAAATTAGAGAATTGATTCCATTTACTATAGCACCAAGAGCATGAGAGACCTGGGAATAAACCTAACCAAAGAGGTAAAGCCTCTGTTTTTGAGCAACTACAGAACACTCATGAAAGAAATTGAAGAAGACACAAAAAGATGAAAAATCATTCCATGCTCTTGGATCAGAAGAACAAACATTGTTAAAATGTTTATACCGCCTACAGCAATCTATACTTTCAATGCCATTCCAATCAAAATTCCACCAGAATTTTTCGAAGATCTGGAACAAACAATCCTAAAATTTGTATGGAACCAGAAGATACCCCTAATTGCTAACGAAATATTGAAAACACAATTTCAATCTTTACAACAAGGCAGTGATCCCCAAGACAGCATGGTACTGGCACAAAAACAGACACATGGACCAGTCGAAAAGGATAGACAGCTCAGATATGGTCCCTCAACTCTATGGTCAAATAATCTTCGACATACCAGGAAAAAATAACCAGTGGAAAAAAAATAAACAATGAATTTTGGAACACACACACACACACACATTAAATTAAGTTAAAAAAAAAAAAAAAGAAAATTTCACCTGCCAGTGAAGCATTATAGCAACAAAAGGAGCTTTAGTAAACAGTGGCATCAGTTATATCTTATAGTTTAGATTAATTATTTTAAGTGTATTAGCAAAGTCTTTGGGCCAAAAATACTACTCTGGATTCACAAAACTCACCTTGACTTTAATCACATCTACTTAGGTCCCACACTTCTAACTTTTCCCTAGTCAGGAGGACAAATACAGTATAAAGTTTATGAATATGGATTTTATAGTTAGAGAAGTCCTGTCATTGTCACTTATTAGCACTTTGTCTTTGGGAAAATAGTTTCATTTCTCTGAGACTTAACTTCCACAGTTGTGAAACAACGATAAGAAGAATTCTAACCTTAAAATCTGTTGTGAAGGTTAGATAAAATATTCTAAATAAATTTCCCAGCCTCGTGTCCAGCACCAAGTACTAAAAAATATTTGCAAATATATTAGCAATTATTCTACTATCCTATGTCTCACTTTTCCTAGTAATCTTTATAGTATTTATAATAAATAATATTATATATTATTATATAAAATATATTAAGCTCCTTATATTTTCTGGGCATAAGATGTGGCACTTTACAACATTGCACAGTTTATTTATTAAGTATCCAAGAGATTGAACTGGGTTTTCTTGGATGTCAGGCGAGCTCAACTTGGTAAGGTCCATGATATTGAGTATTGAAATAGAAACCCAAAGTACTTCTTTAACAATAACTGTTCCTGATTTTTTAAAAAAAATACATTTTCCTCCACATATACAGTTGACCTGTGAACAACAAGGGTTTGAATGGTACAATCCCACTTATATATGGATATTTTTATAGTATAGTACTGTCAATGTATTTTGTCTTCTTTATGACTTTCTTAACATTTTCTTTTATCTAGCTTATTTTATTAAAAAACACAGTATAATATATAACATACAAAATATATGTTAATCAATGATGTTTATGTTGTTAGTAAAGCTTCTAGTCAAAAGCAGGCTATTAGTATTTAAGTTTCTGGGGAGTCAAGAGTTAGACATAGAAAGGTGTTTGATTGCATGGGGTAGGGAGGGGTCAGTGACTTAACTCCTACATTTTTCAAGCTACAACTGTATAAGAACATAAAATAAGATTATAGCATTCTTAAGATTTAATAAAAATATTTTAATGCATTTTGAATTATTATATTATTTGATATTCTTTCCATTGGGGAATGAAAGCCAAAAATGTTACACTTGTTCACCCACCCAGATATTTCATTCTCATTAATTAAAGAATGTTGTATTCCAAGCATGAATCTTTCTGGAATAAGACATTTTGAAAGCTCTGACCTTTCTTTCTGTTATTGGAAGAAAAATCAATGTATTTTCTACCTTAATGTATGCATACTGGGGTGAAATCAGCCACTTGGACATTCCAGTGTAATTATTTCATCATAAGAAGTAAAAACTAAATATAGGGTTTTCTTAGTTTAAATAATTAAAGATTTAAAGAATCCACTATTGAAAAACCCCAGTGAGCCAAATTCATATGAAATTACTGCAAATTTAATGTTTCTGCTCCTTTAGGAGTTTTATTAAAAACAGATTCCTAAGTTAAAACCCTTAAAAACCCTTAATGCAGGACATCTTCTCTTGGAGCCCCTCAGCACAGAAAGAGTTTCCAAACTGTGTTCTACTTTTTGTACTCTTTGGGGAAGACTAAAGGAAAACCTATCTGGGTCAAGAAAGGAAATCATAGGCAAAACCTTGAATAATGCATTTCAATGAATTTGGAAATCTAAACCAACCCTTACCTAGTAAAAATTTATAGTCTATCTGAAATATAACTTACCAAACTGACTCAGATAGAAATAAGATACTTGAATGGACCTATAAGTGCTAAAAACAAATTGAATCAATATTTTAAAAAGCACACACACAGAGACACACATCACGACAAGCTTAGAAAGTTGTATAAGTTTTTTTTTTCTAGGAACATTCAAGGAATAGATAGTCTTCAGTTTATACAAAATACTTCAAAGAATTAAGATTGTTAAATCTCAGTGGTGTGTATGTAAGTGTTTGTTAAATTATTCTCTTGCTTTTTGGCACAGGTGAAATATGTCCTAATTTAAAGTTAAGAAAAGGGGGGGAAGTATAAAGATACTAAGAAACTTCTCAGGGAATAGATCAGTTATGCAAAGCTAGAGGAATAAGCAAGGGAGAAATTGGGAAAGTGTGAAGAAGACAGGAGTGAGCATAGGTTGAGTTTAGGGTCAGAGAATGGGGTTAGAGATTAAGAAGAGATTTTTGGATAACTGACATAGAGATAAATAAAAAAAATATTTAGATGTTTTGCGTTGCACTGTGTAGTCCAATTGAAAAAAATCTACATATCCTTAAATGCTCTTTAAGTTAGTTAATTTTCTTTGGATGTGACATCATGTTATTGCCCTAAACACCAGCCCTTAAGGAGCCCAAGATTTGTTTGTTACATATTATTTACATTTCGGTTTAAATTCTTCATATTACCACCCAGAGAAAAGCACCATCAGCATAGGGGAGGAAAAATAAAATTGAAAGCCTATGAAAATAAACTCAGAATATTTAGCTTTGCCTTTTGGCCACAGTCAAAACTATATAAGCTTACTTGCTCTTATAAATCTGCAAAAACAAACTTGAAGAAGAAGAAGAAGAAGAAGAAGAAGAAGAAGAAGAAGAAGAAGAAGAAGAAGAAGAAGGAAGAGGAGGAGGAGGGGGAGGAGGAAGGAAGGAAGGAAGGAAGGCAGGAAGGAAGGAAGGAAGGAAGGAAGGAAGGAAGGAAAGAAGGAAGGAAGAAAGAAAGAAAAGAGTGAACTATAGTTCTTTCTTCTCAAGATCCAAAGAAACAGGATGAACCAAATTTTCCAAATGTTATGATTTAAGTTTCCCTTCTACAAGGTGTTAAAACTTCCACTGTCTGAATACCTTCTAAAGAGATAAGAGAAGGAAGAATGGGCTAAGAGACAATAATTTTGTTGCATCTCCATAAGGACAAGAATTCTGTAATGGTGTAATAATTCTGTGTAATAAAACTTTAATGAATGAACTAAAATAATTGCAGATCAACTTCTCAGCATAATAACTACTATTCTGGGGTACATTAGTCAAAATCATGCCTGAAAGATGATAAGCTGGGTTCATGAAGATACATGATGTTGATATCACATGAAACCAGGCTCCAGAAAATATATTCTTAGAAGCTTGTGTTCTATTTGTGCTAAGTAAAGTGATCCTGTTTTGGAAGATTAGGCCATCAAGAAAAAGTAGGATTAAGAGGTGGACCATTTAAGGAAAATAATAATTTCAGAATTAAAAGGAAAAAAAAGCAAGGGATATCATAACTTAGCAATATCAAAAACCTAAAAGGATTAGCAAAGCTATTCTCGAATAAAAAAATGGCATGCATGCAAAGCATAGCTAAAGTACTGAAACTAAAACAAAATTAAATTCTCTGGACAGCTGTTAGATAACTTACCTAGACATGCCTTGAACTGGTGCAGGGGAAATTGCATAAACAAAGAAGAGTGCATGTGCATCAGTTATTGTGTTATAGCTTTATTCCACTAATTTATTCTCCCTGGCCCTGACCTGGATTTTATCAGCCAATAATAGTGCTAAAAAAAAAAAAAAAACTAACTTACCTTTTTATGTATTTCCCTCTTATTTCAGTTTTCATTCTGATACTTCAATGTGCAGCTGCATTGGTCATGAACTACTTGCATTTTATTATACCTACAATGATTTTTGAACAGAAAAACACTGCTTGTGGAAACTCTAATCCCCCATTATAAAAATAACTAAGCTCTTTTATTTACAAGAATAAAATTTTGGGAAAATGTAGGGAAACTATCAAATGGAAAAAAAAAAAAAGACAAGATAGGAATGGACCCTGGATATTGAAATTTCAGTTAGTGCTGCCTATTGAAAGTGGTAAAGGAATTTTGAAAAATCAACATGTACAGGATTTCTTCTTTGCCCTTCATTGCAATTGTTCAGTATGACTGGTAATTTTAAAACCCCATAACACAGAGATGTGAAGCCGCAGAAATTGCACATATTTTCTGCCGTAAATATATATAAGGGAATGTGAATTTCAAACCCACCTTATGGTTCTTTATCCCTGCCACCACTCCTCATTTCCTCCACTACTTAAAAAGCAGAAAGAAAGATAATGCCCACCAGAACTTCTTTCCCATTATAGTACTATTTCATCATCAAATACAATGACAAGATGGATCATTTACTGAGATGTCTGACCAATTAAAATACTTATTAGGAATGAAATCTGCCTACTCCACTGTAGAAAATTGAAGTGTCAGCAGGGCAAGATTAGGATCTTTTTAAAAATTATGTGTTTTGTAGTTCAAAATGCAGTTTTATTTTTCAAAACAATACATATGTATGTATTGAGATTGCAAAATACCACATAAGTTTGTGACAACTATACACTTCTCTTTGTTGCCCCAATGTGCTTGGTACCATATTCATGCACTGAGCATACCTATTGGTAGACTACTGGATAAACCATCATTGCAAGTTTTCTTACTGACTATGTCCTTTATTTATATTTTTGTTTGTTTCATTTCTTCTCCCTGTCTCAGCAATGATTCTTTTGGAATTATATTTTAGAGTGTCCCAAATCTCAACCAACATGGTTGTTATGTTGACTCTAAAATTAAAAATATGGCAACAAAAAGCTCAGAGTAAAAATTCTCATATATGTTTTTGGATTCTTTCTTTAAAAAGATGCTTCTCTGGAGAAGTGTCTGGTGGTGTCATCTGCCCATTTTTTGACTAGGTTATTTGTTTTTGAGTGTTGAGTTTGAGAAGTTCCTTATAGACATAACAGACATACAAAAAAATGCTCAACAGCTCTAGCTGTCAGGAAAATACAAATCAAAACCACAATGAGATACTACCTTACACCACTTAGAATGACAAAAATTAACAAAACAGGAAATAACAAATGTTGGAGAGGCTGTGGAGAAAGGGGATCCCTCTTACACTATTGGTGGGAATGTAAGTTGGAACGGCCACTTTGGAAAATAGTATGGAGGCTTCTCAAGATGTTAAAAATAGAACTACACTATGACCCAGCAATTGTACTACTAGGTATTTATCCCAAAGCTTCAGATGTGGTGAGAAAGAAGGGGCACATGCATCCCAAAGTTTACAGCAGCAATGTCCACAATAGCCAAACTTTGGAAGGCACCAAGATGCTCTTCAACAAATGAATGGATAAAAAAGATGTAGTACATATATAAAATGGACTATGTATTATTCATCCATCAGAAAGGATGAATACCCACCATCTGTATTAACACAGATGGATCTGGAGGGGATTATGCTAAGTGAAGTAAGTCAAACAGAGAAAGAAAATTATCATATGGTTTCAGTCATATGTGGAACATAAGCAATAGCATGAAGGACCATATGGGAAGGGAGGTAAATCTGAAGAGGGAGAAATCAGAGAGAGAGGCAAACCGTGAGAGACTATGGGCCCCAGGAAAAAAAATGATGGTTTCAGAGAGGAGAGGGTTGGGGGAGGGGTATCAGGGTGATGGGTATTAATGAGGGCACATGTCATAATGATCCACTATACAGTGGCTAACTGAACATAATAAAAAGAATTGGAAAAAAAAAAGAAAGACGTTTCTCAAAAAAATAATAATAATAATCAAATGATCCAGAGGAAAAGAGCATCCTGTATTTATTCATCATTAATTCATTTATTCATTCATTCAACACATGGTCTATTATGTGATATGTATTCTGCTAGGCAATGACAAATAAAGATGAATAAGATAGACATCTAAAGGAGTTTTCAATCCACTTAAATGAAAACTGTGGTTACCAGGGGATGGGGATTGGTGGGGTATGATTGATGTAAAGGGTAGAATATGATATATAAGGGTAGAAACTTATAATGAATACTAAATAAGTTAAAGAGGTCTAGTGCATATTGAATATAGATAATAATATTGTAGTATAGGTATGTAATCTGATAAATATTGTTACAGTATTACTATATATGAATGTACTGATTTAACACACTGTGTACTTTAAATTTACACAATGCTGTATGTCAAACTTATCCAATTAAAAAGGAAAAAATTGGGGACGCCTGGGTGGCTCAGTTGGTTAAGCAGCTGCCTTTGGCTCAGGTCATGATCCCAGCGTCCTGGGATCGAGTCCCACATTGAGCTCCTTGCGCGGCAGAGAGCCTGCTTCTCCCTCTGCCTCTGCCTGCCACTCTGTCTGCCTGTGCTCGCTCATTCTCCCTCTCTCTCTCTGACAAATGAATAAATAAAATCTTTAAAAAAAAAGGAAAAAAATGATGATCTTGTAGGCCCCAGCTCTCATCTAACCACAGGAAAAGGAATTCCATCTGGAAGGAGGAGATACCAGAAGGACTTTTATCAATGCCTTATCAAATGTGACTATTGAGGGACGCCTGGGTGGCTCAGTTGGTTGAGCAGCTGCCTTCGGCTCAGATCATGATCCCGGCGTCCTGGGATCGAGTCCCACATCGGGCTCCTTGCTCGGCGGGGAGCCTGCTTCTCCCTCTGCCTCTGCCTGCCTGTGCTTGCTCTCTCTCTGACAAATAAATAAAATATTTTTTTTAAAATGTGACTATTGAGTGCTCCTATCCAATAAACATAATCACATAGTAAACTCTGCATACCAGGGAATGCTTTTGCCTTCTTTTGAATTTTCTCACAATGTCTAAAAGTATAGCACTTGTGCACAGATTATGTATGCAGTGTTTATGTGTATAAGTACAAATTGTCACAAAGCAATTGTGTCTGTGTTAGTGCATTTGTTCTTTATATCTACTTGTGAAACATTTAATATCATTTCTTCCAATGAAACTGCTTTCTTTAATTTTTCTTATAATTTAATCAGTATAGTATTAATTTCTAGGTAAGGTTAATATGAATACAATCATACATTTGAATGGATTTTAAATTCAAGGTTTACATTTTTAGAAACCAAAGAGTCAAATAAGTTGTCCTATACTCAGAATTTATCTTTGAAAAAGAAATGCAAATAGCATGATAAGAAAAAAAACACACTGAGACTTTTGGTTGCGAATTAGCTTAAAACAGAGAATATGTCTTATTCATCTTCAACTCCCTAACTTCTTGCATAAAGCCTGGGCAGTAAGTCCTCTACAAGTGTTTGGAAAAAAAAGAAAAAGGAGATTTCTAAACATCATCTAACCAGTAGGAAGTCTTATGATATGGTAATCCCCAAGTGAAGGGGACAAAGAGGCATTTCAGTCATTGGATACCACTGCAAAGCTTTGCAAGTATGAAAAAGCAAGGTGTATTTAAGGATCGGGTGGAAGTGTTGTAGATCTGGATAATCTGATGTGAGGAGGGAATAGCCAGAGATAAGGCAGAACAGATGGACAAAAAAGGCAGAAAGTGTTTGTATTTATCCGGAACTCAATGGACAGCCACTACTAAATTTTAAGCAAACAGTGTAGTATAGTCATTTTTTTAGAAAGATCATATGGCAGCAATTGGGGAGATCTGTTGGAACTAGAGGCCACATAAAGTCAGATAGAGCACTTTGGGAATTATTCAAATCCTCACAATTTTTGCCTAAACCTGTTGTCACTCTTCTCCAACCCCAAATCATCCTGTTTCTCTTG
Organism: Mellivora capensis; assembly: GCA_004024625.1. Classification (NCBI taxonomy): domain Eukaryota; kingdom Metazoa; phylum Chordata; class Mammalia; order Carnivora; family Mustelidae; genus Mellivora; species Mellivora capensis. The sequence goes on along the minus strand of PISX010013521.1, from coordinate 21,697 downwards.
CATCACAAAGTTTCCTTCTTTTCTCTATTTTCACTCTTCTTTCCTTTCTGCCATTTACATTCAACCTTACCTGATACCCTTATTTTATCTGCTTGCATTCCTTAGGTTGCTACTGTTTTCTTTCACCTCTCTCTCCAAAATTCCCAGCATGGTGTCCAAAGTAGAAATAAGGAGAAAATGCCTATACAGAGGAAGTAGAAGAGGAATTCAAAACTAGATCTGTTTATACTCTATAACTATGCCATATTGCTTCTCCAGCCAGACACATATTGGTTAATGATACATATTTTTAAAGTCCAGAGTGTAAGGGAATATTAACATTGTTTAATATATTTCAAAAATTACATATTTTTATTATTTTTCTCTAACACATAAGTGTTTTACTTTACTCTTGACTTTTCTTGAGTTTATAATTTAATGGGAGAGGATTAGAGAAAAATACTATAATCTTCTATTTAATTTAGTGCCTTAAATTTTACCCAGAAGCCCTTTGCCTCAGAAAGGATCCCATGAAATCTTAATTACCTACAAGAGCCACAGCCCTTTTCTGAAAAAGGTGTCCCCAAGCTGTTCTCTCTACATTAAAATGCCAAAACCCATGCCCAGGGATTCTACCTATGCAGTGACTTGATAAGGGAGAACATATTTTCCTCTGAAGTAGTTTTGCATGAAACTGCTCAAGAGGACTGCTCTATATTGGATAACTGCTGACAAAGTTAGAAAAAAAAAAGAGGAGACTGGTGTTCAAACTATCTTCTAAATGATGATAAACTATTTTGCTTATTTTCTGTGAGATTTATTGTACATCCCAGGATAGAAATTTGCCGAAACCCAGAATGACTGGAAAGATGGTCAATTTTCTATCTCATTCCCCTGTGTATAGCTAGAAAAAGTCCATCACTGAGGGTAATCTGTGCCTCCTGTTCCTTGCTATCCTACAACTTTCTATGTATCCCATATATACTATCACTCTGCTATGAATATTACATGACATTATCTTAGTCCTGTAGGTAGGTGAATAGTGGCTGAGAGGCGTTTGTGGCCAGTGACAACTAGTCTTGGGTTGAGAGTCTGAGGTTTCTAAATATAAGCCAAAGGGCTTAACCTCGGAAAGGTCACATAATCTAAATGTTTCTTTATCTTTGAAAAGGGAATGTTAATGGTACTTTGATCATAGGATTTTTGTGAGGAATAAATGGGAAAATACATATCAAGTTTTGGGAATATTGTTTGCCAACACATAAGTACTTAATAAGTGCCAACTATTTCTGAAAGTTGTAGGTACATGAATTGCCCACTCTTGAATAGCTAGTAAGAGATGGAACCACAAATATTCCTAATATTTATTTCTAGTCAACATCCATTTCCCCACAATACTATAGTGTTAACATGATTTTATTATGGGCATACTGAAAATCACTCAGTATTTGTGATAATATTAAAATAAAGAATAATAAACTATCTAAACCTGTACAGCAATAAAATAACTCTGAAACAAACTATAGAACAACGTAGAACTGCATTAACAAAGAGTTGATTAAATTAGTGGTTAATAGATATTAAGTCATTAAAGAAAAAGTGGGTGTTTAATACACATAGCCAATTTCTGAGTATGTCTTAGAAAACAATAACATTTTTCTCTCTCTTTCTCTCTTTATAAAAATAGTACTAGGTTGAAAAGACTCTGGGTCTGTTCCAGGCTGACATTTCTAAAAAAGTTTACTAGCATGATGCATGCTACATTTTTAAAATTAGTATCCTTATGTCTCTGGTCAAATGTCACCCAGCATATATTTATATTCAAGTATAATAGAAATAAGTTAACTATATATGTATGTTTCTATATGAGACTGCCAGCCTGGTTGCCTAAAGGAAAAAAAAATAAAATCAAGGAAACTTCATTAAAAACAGCAAAAAAAAAAAGAAAGAACAATGTCACTCTCCTTTGCTTTTTCAGTAAAGATGCCACAATGCCAAAAAAGCTGTCCAGAAAATGTTCTCTTATCATTGCAATATATACAGTTGAACTATATATAAGCATCAACTAAAACAACAAAATGGAGCTAACCTGCCTTGAAGTGTTGCAGGTGGTGCTGGATGTTGGATATTTTTAGAGTTCTCCACTCTGGTGGGGCCCTAAGGCCTAGCAGAGGGGCAGGTGGTATGTGGAAGCTGGCATAGTCAGAAATCAAACAGGATATAGTCCTAATTTACAAAACCAGCACTGTGGTATCACACTTATTTCAAAGCTTTTTAGTGAGGTCAGAAGAAGCCAGACCTTCTAGCCAATATCTGTCTTCTTAAACCAAATGATTAATCCAAAACCAAACCTTTCTCAACTTTAGAATTAATATTTATAATTAACTCAGAGTCTTCCTTATTTCCCTTACAAACTTGCCTATGTTTATGCCAGAAACAGTGTGGTGCTCAAAATCTCAGACATTTGAGTTTTCCAGATTGAATTTGCTGTTGAAAACCAACCTCTGTGCTCCAGAGCCAAAATATATAATGCAAAAAGAGAGTTTGGGTATAAAGAAGGTAGTTTATTACTTTTCCAGGAAAAGGAGGCTGCAGCAGGCTAATGTTTCCAAGACTGCAAGCCTGCTGAGGGAAAAAGGCTGAGGGGGGTTATAGAATAATACAGGATCTGGACACTTTGGATAGGAATCTGATACATGCTGCCACCCCCATTCTTCATGTCTTTAAGGTGGCCTCATGACTAGTGCTGCCAACAGCCACCTAAGTCTCATTACTAAGTATACATTATGGTAGGTTATATGTCAATATACCTACTGAGTTCCTGGAACAAAGGATTCTACAGAAAAACAAGTAAAGAATGGGAAGGCTTCAGGAATAAGGAAGAGAAAAATTTGTTCAGTTTAAAGGCAAGCCTTGCTGAAGCACTGTTTAAAGTCAAGACTTGCTAAAGCCCTAGTGTGCTCATCTTACCTTCCTTCTATCTTTACATTTCTATAGCAGTTTCAGTTTGAACATGAAATATCCATGAACTTGATATTGAGGAAGTTGCAAATCCTGAATTCCAAACCTTAAACAGGTGCTGATTCAACTAACAGCAACCTTACATTGAGGGCAAAAGTTACCTGCTTTCAACAGCACAGAATTTTCACAGACAGACTTAAAGCTACTAAGTTCAGAAGCTGTAAAACCAAAACAAAAGCAAAATCTCTCTTCAGCTATGTCACAGTGGACAGGATATAGATTTTTGAAAAGTTTGTAGTCCAAATGCTAGATGGTGGCAGGTTGTCTAATCCCATAGTTGGGTGGCTTGCAAAATAAGGAAATGTCCTTTGTGCTCCAACACTGGTAGAAATCCCTTTTTCTTTGCCTTTGCTGAGTCCCAAGAGGACAGGTGTCTACATATAATTATATACAATTGGACTCAGTCAGTGGCTTCATTCAAGAGAGACCCAGTTCTGATCTTTGCTGGTTCTCCAATGATTCCTGAACCATGAAGGAGATGGTCATGCCAGGCCAAGGTTTATTATAGAAACAGAGACTTTGAAGGGACTAACACTGGAGTTGACAACAAGGGAGTTGATTTGTAAAGGAAGGACTTCGTCCATGGAAACCTACATGTCTGGAATGCAGAGAACCTACCTGAATGGTTTCTTATACTAGACAAAGTGAGAACAACAACAAAAAAGAATCCCTTGACTTTGCCAGCAACTTTCCATTCTTTTAATATTCAATGTAAGCCATTCAGGAATTCTATTCTGTTCTTTACAGGGATACACTAAGGAAATGATAGTGAATTCTAATAAAATTAGACAGTAAGGTGCTTGAGATTTCACAAAACAGAATACTTTACTAGGCTTAATGTTTTTACAATTCACTTTAGACCTAGGCAATTTAGCCTGCTAATATATTGTACCATCAGGTTATGTTCAGCCATAAAAATACCTTCTGTAGCAGCCCTTATCCTTGTAAGAAACATTATTATGTGCCAAGATGCCAAGATAACATAACAAAAAACTGTAGAGTTTTCTATAAATTTGAAACAAAGTATAGTCTGTGTATTATGATAAAGGATGAAGATGTAAACTGCAGAAAAATTCATGATTCATGTTATCACCTTCTGACCTTCATATGAAGTTGAAAAATGATGTTCATGAAGGTAAATTAAAATTCTAACAAAGTCTTAACATGGAGGTGATTTTTGTTTCATTTTTTTAAACCAGAAATTGGAAATGTAAAAAAGAATATATAAAAATCTGCTGTTCTACAAATGAGACAATATCAAGAAAATGAGAAGACAAACTGTAGACTAGGAGAAAATATTTGCAAAAGACACATCTGATAAAGCACTATTATCCAAAACATACACAGAAAACTTAAGACTCAGCAATAAAAATAAATGAATAACCTGATTAAAAGACAGGATACCTAGTAGAATGGCTAAAACCCAGAATACTGAGAATAGCAAATATCGGCAAGGATGTGGAGCAGCAGGAACTCTCATTAATTGCTGTTGGGAATGAAAAATAGCGCAGCCAGTTTGTAAGATAGTTTGGCAATTTCTTTTCAAAGCTTAACGTATTTCGATCATACAATCCCAGAATCATGCTCTTTGATATTTACCCACAGGAAGTGAAAAGTTATGTCCATATAAAATCTGCTCATAAATATTTATAGAAGCTTTATTCATAATTGTCAAAACTTGGAAGCAACAAGATGTCTTTGGTAAGTGAATGAATAAACAAACTATGGCACATCCAGACCATGGAATATTACATAGCACTGAAAAGAAAGGAACAGCCAAGTCATGAAAATACATAAAGGAAATATAAATGCATATTACTAAGTAAAAGAAGCCAATCTATAAGTATGAGTCCAACTGTGTGACATTCTGGAGAAAGCAAATCTGTGAGGACAGTAAAAAGACCAGTGGTTGCCAGGGATTAGAAGAGAGAGAGAGAAAGATGAATAGTTGGAGTACAGAGGATGCTTGGGGCAATGACACTATTCTGTATGATACTATAGTAGTGGATACATGTCATTTTACATATGTCAAAACATGTAGAATGTACAACACCATGAGTGAACCTTAATGTGACCTATGGACTCTAGTTGATAATGATGTGTTGATGGAGGTTTTTCAGTTATAACACGTGTATCACTTGGTTAAACATGTTGTCAGTGCAGGAAATTGTGCATGTGTGGGGACAGGGGTTATATGGGAACCCTGCATACTTTCCACTCAACTTTGCTGTGAATCTGAAACTGCTCTAAAATAGTTTATTAATTTTTAAAAATATACATGCTCATAAACATACATGCACTTGCACACACACGTAACAATTTAATCCAGCCCATTTACTCACTACCTGGCTTAAAAAAAATAGAAAATTCAGTGGTGCCTGGGTGGCTCAGTAATTAAGCATCTGCCTTCACTGGCTCAGGTCATGGTCCCAGGATCCTGGGATTGAATCCTGCATCGGGCTCCAGGCTGGAAGCCTGCTTCTCCCTCTCCCGCTCCCCCTGCTTGTGTTCCCTCTCTCGCTGTGTCTCTCTTTGTCAAATAAATAACTAAAATCTTTTTAAAAAGAACAGTTATTTTTAGTCATTGTATAAATGAAATTATGCTGCAAATAAACCTATGAGATTTGTTCTTGTTTTATTTTGTATTTTATTTTTTCTGTTTGCTTTATCTCATAGTAATATGATTATTCTATGTTGTTGTCTGTAGCAGTGTTTTGGTCTTCTTACAGCTATATACTATTTTATCCTATAATATGCTCATTGTATTTTTCCCTTCTCTTCCTGTTTTTGGATATATGGTTGTTATCTATTCCTTTTTTTTCTTTCTCTTTTGTTATAACAAACTTTCTTTATATGTCTTCTTGTGAACAGGTAGAATAAATTTCTCTACTGAGTATTCATAGAGGTATAATTCCTGATTCCTATGATATGCATATCTTCATCTTTACAAAACAGTGTCAAATTGTTTTTCAAGTTGTGGTATCACTTTAAACTCCTATCAACAGTGTATAAAAGTTCTTATTGTTCCACATCCTTTATAATATCATATTTTTTCTTTCTTTTTCTTACAAATTAACAGGTTTAAAATGGTGGTATCACATCTGATTTCCATTTCTCTGATTAGTAATAAAGTTGATTTTGCATTTTTCATATATTTATTGGTCTTTTGTGTTTCCTGTGAAATACTTGTTTAATTAGTTTACTTATTTTTCATTAGATTATTATCCTTTTCTTTTTGTTGAACCCAATCAAGTTAACACATAAAACTAACCATCATGGAATCTTAGAATCAAATCCTCAAATTATACACACACACACACACACACACACACACACACACAGCTTTTTGCATCAAATCTATAATTAAATTTAGGAAGAATTATCACATATATTGATTCTTTCTACCCATATTTATTTGGACATGCAATACCTTATAATTTCTATATTAGTTAAATTATGATGAAATACTATGATATACATGGTATCTGTTCTATAAAATTTAGGACTTGCTTCATGTCCCAGTACATAGTTAATTTTTGTGACTTTCCATGTATAGTTGAAAACAATGTGTATTATACAATCACTGAGTCCACTAGATCAAGACTGTTAATTATGTTGTTCAAATACTTACATACGTATTGATTTTTTTTGGTGCACTTACATATATTGGCTTTCATTTGGTTAGTATTTGTCTGATACATGTTTTCTCATTTAGTAATTTTTGTTGTATCATTATGTTTTTCATATGTCATTGTTTCATAACAAAAAGGTGGAAGAAGGGCAAAGTAGAATATAGCTGTGTTTTATTTTTTTATGCAGTCTGACAATCTTTGTCTTTTAACTAGATTTAATCCGTTTAAATTTATAATTATCACAGGTATAATTAAGATTTATTTTTACCACCTTAACTGCTGGTTTCTATTTACCCTGTTTTTTTCTATTGGTGTATTTTTCTTCTTTATTATATTAGTTTGGATTGATTGGGATCTTTGAGTCTCATTTCATATTTCCCCAAAATGTAAATACGCATCCTTAACAGAGCCTAAAGTTAATCAACTTCTCCACTCTCTTCCAAACAATGCAAGGACTTTAGAATGTGTAACTCATATCACCTGCAAAGTAATATATTATGTTTCCAGATTTTAATTCTACTTTGATTTCACTAACCCCATAAATTGGGCATTGTTATTAATATTTATGAAGTCAAAGGATATCTATTTAGATGTGCACAAATTTACCAATTATTGATTATTTATTTATTATTATTTGTGTGTATATATTTTATTTTATTTTATTAAATCTTTTAGTTATTTATTTGACAGAGAGAGGGAACACAAGCCGGGGAGTGGCAGGTAGAGGGAGACAGAGAAGCAGGCTCCCCGCTGAGCAGGGAACCTGATGCAGGGCGCAGGGCGCAGGGCTTGATCCCAGGACCCTGAGGTCATGACCTGATCCAAAGGCAGACACTTAACTTACTGAGGCACCCAGGAACCTCTACATTTTAATTCATTTATAATTGACATACAATATTGTATTTGTTCTTGACTCATCATTTCTACTGGCATTTCAGTGCCTCTTTCTGGGATAATTTCCCATTGTCCTAGAGTACAACCGTTAAAATCTCCTTTGGTAGAGGTTTCTCACTGGTATAGTGTCTCAGTTTTTATTTTTTAAAAACATCTATTTTGGTGGTCTCTTATTTCTTCCTCATGCAGTCAGTTTCATATTCCTTCTCCAAACAATAATTTTTAAGTATTTTATGGCCTACATTTGATAATGTCAATAACTGCAGTATGAATAAGGTTTTATTCTTCTGTTATTTTTCCTGAGCAGATTGATAAATAAAATAAATGAGGGGAAAAGGAGATGACACATCACATATATTACTGGTGCATGAATTTAGATCTGTTAACCAAGAGACATTGTTAACTCTGATTCTCAGAATAAGACTCAATCACCCAGGCAATCTCAGGACATGCAGAACCAAAAGAGGACTTATGTGGCAGGAGAATAGGTGCTTGGAGAAGCATAACAAATACCTTTCTGTGAGCAAGTCCCTCCTCCCAAAAGGAAGAGGGGAATTGTTGAGCTAAGTAAGTATGGCTCAATATTTTCCCCCAATATTTCAATCAGATAAGTTACTGCATTGACCCTAATTCCTAGTTGAAAATAAACATAAAGGCAGAAAGATATCAGGAGTGTAACACTAGTGAAAATCTTTTAATCTAGCAGTAAACATTGGGAATGAGGAAGACATGTTGACCCTAAAAGTGGTTTGTTTCTGTACTAGTTTGCTAGGGCTAATCTTAGCACAGCACCACAGACTGGGTGGTTTAAAGAACAGAAATCTATTGTTTCACAGTTCTGGATGTTGGATGTCTAAAATCAAAGTGTGAGCAGAGTTGATTCCCTTCCTCAGAGATCCTTGAGGGAAAATTTATTCCATGCCTCATTCCTAGTTCTGGTGGTTTGCTGTTAATCTTTGCCAACCCTTGCAGATGGCACTGCCCTGTCTTTCCATCAGCTTTCTTTTGTATGCATTTCTTTCCTCACATAGATTATTTTTATAAGGACCTCTGTCACACTGGATTAGGGTCCACCCTACTTCAGTATGACCTCATGTTAACTAATTACATCTGAAATGACCCTGTTTTTAAATAAGGTCATATTTTGAGGTACTGGGAGTTAGGACTTAAACATATGAATTTCAGGGGACACAATTAAACCCATACAGGATCCTTATATGTTTTGTGGGTTTTGACTATAAGTGCACCCTTGGAACTTCATCTGTGGAAAGCCTTAGAGCATTGGTTGAAGAGGCGTATTTCCAGAAAGAGTTTAAGTTTGACAAGCGCCTGAAATACATCTAACCCAAAATTATTATGAAATAAATTCTCACCAAGAGATTTTTTCCAAACTGCATAGGTAGTATGAATTCAAACCCCAAACTTGGTCAAAGTCCAGCTTTTGTTTAAAAGTTCTAAAGGGACGCCTGGGTGGCTCAGTTGGTTAAGCAGCTGCCTTCGGCTCAGGTCATGATCCCAGCATCCTGGGATCGAGTCCCACATCGGGCTTCTTGCTCGGCAGGGAGCCTGCTTCTCCCTCTGCCTCTGCCTGCATCTCTGTCTGCCTGTGCTCGTGCTCGCTCTCTCTCTCTCTCTCCCTCTCTCACAAATAAATAAATAAATAAAATCTTTAAAAAAAATAAAAGTTCTAAAAAATACCTTTTTTTCCTGTTCAACCTTGTGCAGACTAAGATATGTGACTTTCCTTTCTGCCTTTCCTGTGTTTGTTTATCTTATCCTTACAATGTGAGGGTCTTAAACTTTACAGTGACACCAAAGATTTTTGGCAGAGTATTCATATCCTACAGCTTGTCCCTCCCTGCATGGGTATTAGGCTTTGTCTTTAGGCCTCTGGGCCAACGGGTCTTAAACATTAATGTTCAAGGTTACTAGTATTTATGGCTATGTCCAGGTTAAAAGCTAGCTTTTGTATTTACTTAGATTTTCACTTTATCTTAATTTTTGTTTCTAAGGGCTTCTTTTCTTACCAAAAAAGGTATGCAAATACAAACAATTCATTAAATATAGTTTACCAAGTATTTTCAGTTGTTTTGCACAAAAGAATTATTCACATTATATAGCCTGTTTAAACCACCCAAAAGAAGTGTCTAGGTGGGATCTTTATAGTAAGAGTTGCATCCCCTTCAAAACCCTCAGGTTGTTTTTCAGAGTCTATAGTCTCTCATGGTTCATCTCCCCCCCAGTTTCCCTCAACTCCCTTCTCCTCTCCATCTCCCCATGTCCTCCGTGTTATTTGTTATGCTCCGCAAATAAGTGAAACCATATGATAATTGACTCTCTCTGCTTGACTTATTTCACTCAGCATAATCTCTTCCAG
>PISX010013521.1:0-11694 GCA_004024625.1 Mellivora capensis | reverse complement strand
GTCTTGGTTCTTTCCACAGTTTGGCTACCGTGGCCATTGCTGCTATAAACATTGGGGTACAGATAGCCCTTCTTTTCACCACATCTGTATCTTTGGGGTAAATACCCAGTAGCACAATTGCAGGATCATAGGGAAGCTCTCTTTTTAACTTCTTGAGGAATCTCCACACTGTTCTCCAAAGAGGCTGCACCAACTTGCATTCCCACCAACAGTGTAAGAGGGTTCCCCTTTCTCCACATCCTCTACAACACACGTTGTTTCCTGTCTTGGTAATTTTGGCCATTCTAACTGGAGTGAGGTGGTATCTCAATGTGGTTTTAATTGGAATCTCCCTGATGGCTAGTGATGATGAATATTTTTTCATGTGTCTGATAGCCATTTGTATGTATTCATTGGAGAAGTGTCTGTTTATATCTTCTGCCCATTTTTGATATGATTATCTGTTTTGTGTGTGTTGAGTTTGAGAAGTTCTTCAAAGATCCTGGATATCAACCTTTTGTCTGTACTGTCATTTGCAAATATCTTCTCCCATTCCGTGGGTTGCCTCTTTGTTTTGTTGCAAATAATCCTAAAATTTTTTGGAATCAGAAGAGACCCTGAATCACTAAGGAAATCTTGAAAAACAAAAATAAAACTGGTGGCATCTCGTTCCCTGATTTCAAGCTTTACTACAAAGCTGTGATCACCAAGACAGCATGGTATTGGCATCAAAACAGACACATAGACCAATGGGACAGAGTAGAGAGCCCAGATATGGACCCTCAACTCTATGGTCAATTAATCTTCGACAAAACAGGAAAAAATATACAGTGGAAAAAAGACAGTCTCTTCCATAAATGGTGCTGAGAAAATTGGACAGCTATATGTAGAAGAATGAAACTCAACCATTCTCTTACACCGTACACAAAGATAAACTCGAAATGGATAAAGGACCTCAACGTGAGACAGGAATCCATCAGAATCCTAGAGGAGAACATAGACAGTAACCTCTTTGATATCAGCTGCAGCAAGTTCTTTCAAGATATGTCTCCAAAGGCAAAGGAAACAAAAGCAAAAATGAACTTTTGGGACTTCATCAAGATCAAAAGCTTCTGCACAGCAAAGGAAACTAATTCTTCTTTAAATATATATTTGGCAGAGGGGTACCTGGGTGGCTCAGTGAGTTAGTCTCTGCCTTTTCCTCAGGTCATGATCTCAGGGTCCTGGGATCAAGCCCTGCAATGAGCTCTCTGCTCAGTGGAGAGCCTGCTTCGCCCCTCTCTCTGCCTGCTTCTCTGCCTACTTGTGATCTCTGTCTGTCAAATAAGTAAATAAAGTCTATAAATAAATAAATAAATAAATAGATAGATAGATAGATAGATATTTTGACGAATTGTTTTGGGAAGCCACTTGGCTCTGGGCTCTTGTCTCTTGGGAGATTTTTGACCACTGCTTCAATTACTTTGTTGGTTATGGGGCTGTTCAGGTTTTTTGTTTCTTCCTGGTTCAGTTTTGATAGTTTATACATCTCTAGGAATGCATCAATTTCTTCCAGATTGTCTAATTTGTGGCATATAGTTGCTCATTATATGTTCTTATAATTGTTTGTACTTATTTTTGGTGTCGGTTGTGATTTCTCCTCTTTCATTCATGATTGTATTAATTTGGGCCCTTTCTCTTCTGTTTTTGATAATTCTGGTCAGGGGTTTGTCAATCTTATTAATTCTATCAAAGAATAAACTCCCAGTTTTGTTGATCTGTTCTACTGTTCTTTTGGTTTCTATATTTCATTGATTTTTGCTCTAATCTTTATTTTTTTTCTCTCCTCCTGATTTGTTTAGGCTTTATTTGCTGTTCTTTCCCTAGCTTATTTAGTTGTAAAGTTAGGTTGTGTATTTGAGACCATTCTTATTTCTTGAGAAATGTTTCTAGTGCTATGCATTTCCCTCTTAAGACTGCCTTTGCTACCTCCCAAATATTTTGAAAAGTTGTGTTTTCATTTTAATTTGTTTCCATGAGTCCTTTTAAATTCTTCTTCAATTTCCTGGTTGATCCATTCATTCTTTAGTAGGATGCTCTTTAACTTCCATGTATTTGAGTTCTTTCCAACTTTCCTCTTGTAATCAAGTTCCAGTCTCAAAGCATTGTGGTCCAAAAATATGCAACATTTATCCCAATATTTTGGCACTGCTTAAGACCTGATTTATGATACAGGATGTGATCTATTCTGGAGAACATTCCTTATGCATGTGATAAGAGTGTGTATTCAGTTGCTTTGGGATGGAATGTTCTGAATATATCTGTGAAGTCCATCTAGTCCAGTGTGTTATTCAAATCCCTTCTTTCCTTGTTGATCTTTTGCTTAGATGATGTGTCCTTTGCAGTGAGGGGTGTTAAATTCCCCTACGATTACTGTATTTTTGTTGATGTGTTTCTTTCATTTCATTATTAGTTGGCTTATATAATTGGCTGCCCCCACGTTAAGGGCATAAATATTAACAATTGTTAGATGATGTTGGATAGACACTTTAATTATGATATAGTTTCCTTCCTCATCTCTTATTACACTCTTTGGTTTAAAATCTAATTTGTCTGAAAGCAGGATGCCTGCCTCCTCCCAGCTTCCTTTTGATATCCATTAACATGATGATAAATTGTTATCTACCACCTCACTTTAAATCCGGACATGTCTTTGGGTCTAAAATGAGTCTCTTAGAGGCTCATATCAATGGGTGTTGGTTTTATCTATTCCTATATATGTGTCTTTTCATTGGGGCATTTAGCCCATTTACATTCAGGGTGACTATTGAAAGATATGAATTTAGTGCCATTGTATTGCCTGTAAAGTCACTATTTCTGTATATTGTCTCTGTTCCTTTCTGGTCTAATTTACATTTGGGCTCTTTCTACACTTACAGGATCCCCTTTAATATTTCTTGCAGGGTTGTTTTAGTGTTCACAAATTCTTTTAGTTTCTGATTGTCCTAGAAGGTTTTTATTACTCCTATTTTAAATGACATCCTACCTGGGTAAAGTATTCTTGGTTGCATATTTTTCTTGTTTAGCACCCTGAATATATCATGCCAATCCTTTCTGGTCTGCCAGGTCTCCACGGATAGGTCTACTGCCAATCTAGTGTTTCTAAACTTATAGGTTACAGACCTCTTGTCCTGAGCTGCTTTCAGGATTTTCTCTTTGTCTCTGAGATTTGAAAATTTTCCCATTATATGTCAGAGTATTGACTTATTTTTATCGATTTTCATGGGGTTTCTATGTGCCTTATGGATTTTGGTATCTGTTTCCTTCCCCAGATTAGGGAAGTTCTCTACTAAAATTTGCTCAAATATACCTGCTGTCCCTCTCTTTCCTCTTCTTCTGGGATCCCAAAGATTCTAATGTTTTTTCCTCTTTATGGTATCACTTATCTCTTGAATTCTTCCCTAATGATATCTCTGTTTTTCTAGGTTTCTTTCTTCTCCATCGTTTGGTCTTCTATGTCACTAATTCTCTCTTCTACCTCATTTATGCTAGCTGTTAGAGCCTCCACTTTTTATTGCATCTCATTTATAGCCTTTTAAAAAATATATTTATTTATTTATTTATTTATTTATTTATTTATTTGACAGAGAGGAAGAGATCACAAGTAGGCAGAGAGGCAGGCAGAGAGAGAGAGGGGGAAGCAGGCTCCCTGCCGAGCAGAGAGCCCGATGTGGGACTCGATCCCAGGACCCTGAGATCATAACCTGAGCCAAAGGCAGCAGCTTAACCCACTGAGCCACCCAGGCGCCCGTCATTTATAGCCTTTTTGACTTCAACTTGATTAGATTTGCATCCTTTTATTTCTCCAGAAATGGATTCTTTTGGTTTTTTTCCATGTTTTTTTCAATCCTCAGTTAGTATCTTTATAATCATTATCCTGAACTCTAGTCCTGACATCTTACTTACATCCATACTAATTAGATCCCTGGCAGTCAGTACTACTCCTTGTTCTTTTTTGAGGTGAGTTTTTCCATCTTGTCATTCTGTGCATAGAAGAATAGATGAATAAGAGAACAAAATACTAAAAGAATAGATGAATAAGAGAACAAAATACTAAAAGGGCAACAATGACCCCAGAGAAGTATACACTAAACAAACCAGAAGAGACCTGAAACTAGGATAAAAAAAAAAAAAAGAATATAATCAGACAGATGAGCAGAATAGAGCAATACATTGGATTCTGTGTGTATTTTGGTCTTTTTGTTAGAAAATTAAACCCTAAAATTATAAAGAAAGAAAAACTTGTACAAAAATAAAATTAAATATAATGAAAGGATAGAATGTAACTATAAAAATGGAAATTAAAAAAAAACAAGAATAAAAGAGAAAGAAAAACAACAACAACAAAAAGGGAGGTTTATAAACAGACAGGTGAATAGAACAGAGCATTTTCTGAGTGTATTTTGGTCAGTTTGTTTAGAGGAAACTACATCTCAAAATTGTAAAGAAAGAAAAAATATATATGTATATATATATATATGTATAATTAAATACATTGGGAGGATAGAATATAACTGTAAAGATGAAAATTTAAAGACTAACAAAAATAAAACTAAACAAAACAAAAAAACAAAAAAGGAAGAAGGAAATAAAAAGAATATTATCAGGCAGGTGAATAGACCAGAACCATACATTAGATTTTGGGTGTATTTTGGTCTGTTAGAAGAAGCTGCATCCCAAAATTTTAAGGAAGAAACACACACACACACACACACACAGATTAGGTTAAATAAAATGAAGGGATAGAACATGACTGTAAAAATGAAAATTAAAAAAAGATTTAAAAAAGGAGTTGACAACATAAGTTGGTTAAAAAAGGAAAGAAGAAACATTTTTTAAAAGAAAAATAAATAAAGGAAATTAAAAAAAAATAAAATTGAAGGACTAAAGAATCATTGGGGAAGAGTCATGAGTTTTAAGTGCTGTTTTTCCCTAGCACTGGAGTTTTTCAGGTTTCATTTGATCAGTAAATTTGGCTTTGCTTGGATTTTCTTGTTGATCATTTAGGGGAGAGGCCTGTTGCACTGATTCTCAAATGTCTTTGCCCTAGGTGGAATTGTACTGCCTTTGCCAGGGGCCAAGCTAAGTAATCTGCTCTGGTTTCCTCTGCATGGCTTTTGTTCAGTAAAAGCTTTCCACAAAGATTTAGAGGATGAGGATGAAAATGGCAGCCTCCTAATCTCCAGCCCCAGAGCTGAAAACTTGAGGCCCCACTCCTCAGTGAGCCCTCAGAGAAAAATAGTCAATCACTCCTGTCTCCATGATCTTTAGCTACACTCCATGCTCACCTGGTCTGTGATCAAGCATTTCTATCTCTGGCATATGACCCCATTGGGAGTCTCCAAACCCAGCTGACTCTTGTGGTGCACTCCTACACTACACTTCCTAGGGTAAGAAGGGGGTTTTCCTCAGTTCTACTGCTTGTTGGGCCCCTGTTTGAAGAGCCATGGCCCAACTGTTCTAGTGGATCATGATTTATGGCACCCCCAAGCTGAGAAACCACTCCTAGGCTCACTCTTTGCAGCCAGCCTCCCCACTCTGATACCTGGGAACTCTGCCACACTCAGGCATCCCTGGTCTTTTGTGACCCAGAATATCCTGAGACCACAATGCCCCAGCCAGGTTTCCACTCTCCACTTAATCACCTGAGCAGTGTCTCTCACCAGAGAAGAATTCTAAAAGTTCTGATTTTGCAGTGGACTGCTCTATCACTTATTGGTAGCCAGCAGATGGGGGTTCCCTCCCTCCACAGTCTATCTTCCCATATATCCCCTTGGATTCAGTTCTTCACACCTCCTACCTTGCAGAAAGTGGTTGCCTTTCTATTCGTAGAGTTGCAGCTATTCTTTTCCGCAATCTCCCATTGAGCTCACAGGTGATAGCTATCTAGCTGAATTCCTGGGACCAGACAAAATTAAGGTCTCCTATTCCTCTGCCATTTTGGATTCCTCTCTAGATTTAAGTCTTTTAAACTAATTGATGCAGTGTTTGGGACTCCCTTCTTGGCGGTACAGTGTAGTTGAAAAACTACATTGTCAGGAGACAAATCCAAATCCTGTTACATACTAACTGTGTAGTCTTGGGTTAGTTATTCCATGACTTTGTGAGAGAAGCTCATCTCTAAAATGAAAATAAGAATATTGCCTTTGAAGAGCTTTATGAGGCTTAGTATAAATGTATGCAAAGCAACTGGAACACAATCAGTGGTAGTTGTTATGAATAATCATGATCTAGTTTCTATGGACATATCTTCTGTTTTTTTTTAATGTATTTTTTAAAAATTTTATTTATTTGACAGACAGAGATCACAAGTAGGCAGAGAGGCAGGCAGAGAGAAAGGGGGTAGCAGGCTCCCCACTGAGCAGAGAGCCCAATGTGGGGCTCGATCCCAGGACTCTGATCTCATGACTGGAGCCGAAGGCAGAGGCTTTAACCCACTGAGCCACCCAGTTGCCCCTATCCTCTGTTTTCATATAAAGTTGACTTTTAATTTATGGGGACACAGAAGCTAATCTAAATCTTATTGCAAAAAAATTAAATAAAATTCTAGACTAGTAATGTTAAGGAAATTAGTACTCAAATTATTTATAGTTTTTTGACCATGAATATAGCTCATCAGATTTGGAACATTAGACCACATTTCTGTATATGCATTCATTTGTAGCTGGATTCAGATCACAGAAGACCTGTGTTACCCAAAGTAGATTTTTTGAACTGTTTTTGATGCATACAACTTAGTAAACTGCTACAAAGTCACTTGCTTGCTGTAGGACTGAGTGAGCATTTTTGGCAGACTGAAGAAGAAAGTTATCACCTTCAAAATGGTGGTTACAACTATTCATTCATAAAGATGACAACTCTTCTATGAAGACTTCCAGGAAGGATGAACATTTGTTTCCTCTCTAATTCCATGTGCTACCTTTGCATTTCTATCATAGAACTCAGAAAATTCTATCATGCGTTGTACTTAGCTCTAGATATATTTTTATCCACAAGACTATCACAGGCCACACCCATTTCCCACAATTCTGCGGGAGGAAAAAGAGAGTTCAGGAATTCTGAAATTCCAGATAAGACCCCTCTTCTCTGGCCTCCATATCACCCTTGGTTGTACTTTAACTTCCAACTTTAATCTCATAAAATGTTATGGGCCATGATTAAACCTCCTCTTGACAAAACTTCTTACTACCATTGCATAGCCCCCTTTTCTGTTTTATTTTTCTCTATGGCACTTACAAACAACTGGATATTTCCCTAATTGCTTTATTGTGTGTTTCCTTTTACTAGACTATAAGCTTCCTGAAGAGAGGTATTTTTCAATGCTTTATTTATTACTGTATTCCCAGTGCCTAGAACTTGTTTGTCACATAGTAGGTGCTCAGTACATATTTATTTTTTGTGTTTTTTTTGGTTTGTTTTTTGATTTTTTAAAAATTTTTATTTAGATTTTTGTTGGTTAACATACAGTGCAATATTGGTTTCAGGAATAAAATTCAGTGATTCATCACAGCAACTGCCCTCATTAATACCCATCACCCATCCAAGCCCATCCCTGCCCACCTCCCTCCATTAGCCTTTAGTTGGTTCTCTATCTTTATCTCTCTTATCTCTTATGGTTTCTCCCTCTCTCTCTCTTTCTCTCTCTCTTTTTCCCCTTCTTTCCCATATGTTTATCTGTTTTGTTTCTTAAATTTCACATATAAGTGAAGTCATCAGGTATTTGTCTTTCTCTGATTGACTTTTTCATTTAGCATAATACATTTCAAATGGCGAGATTTCATTCTTTTTGATGTCTGAGTAATATTCCATTATATACATACACATATATATACACATTGAGAGAGAGAATATGTATATGTGTATATGTATATGTACATATGTGTATACTACATCTTCTTTATCCATTCATCAGTTGATGGACACTTGAGCTCTCTCCATAGTTTGACTATTGTTGATAATGCTGCCATAAACATTGAGGTGTATATACCCCTTCAAAACTGTATTTTTGTATCTTTTGTGTAAATACCTAGTAGTGCAATTGTTGGATCATAGGTTATTTCTATTTTTTTTAAGATTTTATTTATTTATTTGACAGAGATTACAAGTAGGCAAGAGAGGCAGGCAGGGAGAGAGAGGAGGAAGCAGGCTCTCCACCGAGCAGAGAGCCCGATGTGAGGCTCGATCCCAAGACCCTGGGATCATAACATGATCCAAAAGCAGAGGCTTTAACCCACTGAGCCACCCAGGCACCCCTGGTAGTTCTATTTTTAACTTAAAAGTTAAAGGAAGCTCCATACTGTTCTCCAGAGAGGTTGTACAAGTTTGCATTGCCACCAACAATGCAAGAGGGTTCCCCTTTCTCCACATCCTCACCAACACCTGTTGTTTCTCTTGTTGTTAATTTCAACAATCTGGACATTCAATACATATTAATTGAGTAAATGTTGAATCAGCAGTAAATTTCTTGAGTTCAGAGGTTGTATCATATTTATAACTATTTCACTGCTGTGGATATTAGACTTTCAATAATTTGAATATCTTTACTAACCCAAGTCTTTGGATTCTCCCAACTGTGCTGACATTGAACAGAAACCAACTGAAATATTATGGTTCATATAACATATGTGTGGACTAAGAACACTAATTTAGACCACAAATAATGTTATAATGCAGAATTGAGAAGAGAAATAAAAGCAAAGTATACAGTATCTTTTTTATTACTTGTTTATAAGTCTATAACAAAACTGAATTATCATTATCGAAAGTATAATACAACACACTTCTGTTCCATGAACGAGTGGGAAATGATAACAAATCAATAGCAACAAGAACTTTTCTACTTATACTATATTAGCAACAACCTGACACCTATCTATTCATAGAGTCCAAACTACCCAATGATTATGGTCCTAACAAATGTGCCTGTGGCTCTGAGTACCTTGAAAAATCAGGGCTTGCCTGACTGGGAGAGAGGAAAAGATGGCTACAGGGAAAAACTATTGCAAATGTTATGGTTTAACATAGAAGGTAAAGGTTAAAAAAATATTGTCTTCTTTGGACAACTTCCACAGGAATGTTAGAACCCTTTGGAGCTGAAAACAGTAATTAGGGAAAGGTTAAATTTAAACACACACACACACACACACACACACTACTGAAGTTCTGGTAAGGGTTTTTCTGAATAAACTGGAATATGACAGAGGTATTTACCAAAATTATTTAAGATCTATTTTGTTGTCTATAGCATCCTTTATTTATTAATCAAGTTTTAAGGAAGGATTTTTTGGTTGTAATGTTTGCTCTTTTCAACTTAACTCCATTTTCTCTAATTTTTTAGATAATCTTTTTGTACAAAAAATGTGTGATAAATATATTGTTGTACATGTTAGTAGTTTCTAGATTTACATGTTTTGGGTGTCTCTGGGCATTTAAAGATAAATTACAAATCTGAAAAGTTAGAAATAATTTTAGAATGGTACTTATGATGATGGATTTGAAACTCTAAGATCTATGGAAAATTGCTCTTAGGTAGCAGTCACACTTTTATGAGCTAAAATTAATACAAACCCAAAACTCATGTGAAGAGGGAATACTGCTCATTGGTCTGAGCCCAGAATTGGATCTCTTCTCCTGGGCTTTAATCCTAGCACTGTGACGACAGAGTAAGTCATTTCCATTTTAACCCCTATGGTGCCTCAGTTTCCAAATTTGTTATAAGGAAAAACTGTTGACATACCTTGCTGAGCTTTGGAGATTTAAAGATGAAATATAACTGCTCTTAGAAAATATGAGCCATAATAATGTTAATTATTACAAAAATAAATACATGTACCTCATATGATAATTTATGCAGAATGAGATTGGGGAAAGGAGACTCTCAGAGCTCTTTTGTGTCAATTGAATGAGTCCTCTCCTTTTATTTGGCTTCCTAATGGCTGTCAACTGCATGTAAGTTTTGCAAACAGTACATGGATGATGGGGTTAGTGGAATGAAAGATTAAAAAAAGAAGAAGAAGAACAGTTATATGACTCATTTCAATTATGAGGCAATAGTTCTGCTCACTGCAGCACCTTGATAGCAAAGATTTGTACAACAAAATCCAGAACTCACAAACTATCAACAGTCACACCAAATGTGTCAGTCTCACAGCCATTAGTTAAATTGACATGGCCTCTATCAGCATTGTACAAAATCTAAGATGCATACAAGACCTAAAACCTTGTAATTGCAATTAAAAAAATAATTTCTTCTTGTACAATTCCTTGCTAATTAGACTTGTTATGTCAATCTCTTAATTATACATTCAGATTTGTGTGCATGACAGTGATGCAAGTTAGATAGAAACAGCATATCAAACTGGCACTGGAGAATTCATGGATTTTGTTTCACTTATCTTCCCTGTTTCAGCCAAATAAATACTTTTTTTAAGATTTTATTTTTTTATTTGATAGACAAAGATCACAAGTAGGCAGAGAGGCAGACAGAGAGAGAGGGGGAAGCAGGCTCCCCTGAGCAGAAAGCCTGATGCGGGGCTTGATCCCAGAACCCTGGGATCATGACCTGAGCTGAAGGCAGAGGCTTTAACCCACTGAGCTCCCCAGGCACCCCCAAATAAATACTTATATTATCAACATTATTGTGTTGCATGACAAATGTACATGGAGCTTTTAGATGCAGGGTTTTCTGCAGGGTCATAGAACAGGCTGGTCATGGAACAGTAGAGAATTTAAGTAAGGTATCAGTTTCAAAGAGCATAGTGGGAAGTTGGTTTATCAGTTTGAGCGCATGAGGAAATGACTTACAAAACACAGTAAACTAAGAATTTTCCGCAAATTAATGGGCAACAGGAAAGGAAGGATTGAGGCTGGATTGTATTAAAGAGAAACAGGGGGCAATTATGGGAAAATATTTGTTGGATATACATAATAGACAATAATGTAGGAAAAGGACATTTGATTTCTCTGTTTCAAGAGGCCATTTTGAAGTTATATTTAAAAATTGTCTGATTGGGGGCACGTGGGTGGCTCAATGGGTTAAGCCTCTGCCTTCGGCTCTGGTCATGATTTCAGAGTCCTGGGATCCAGGCCCTCATTGGGCTCTCTGCTCAGCAGGGAGCCTGCTTCCCCCTCTCTCTCTGCCTGTCTCTCTGCCTATTTGTGATATCTCTCTCTCTCTCTCTCTCCCTATCGAATAAATAAATAAAACCTTTTAAAAATAAAAAAAAAATGTTTGATTGAATGCTCTTTTTAAAAAAAGATTTTATTTCTGTGTACGGTGTAAGAGAATGGTCGAGTTTCATTCTTCTACATATAGCTGTCCAATTTTCCCAACACCATTTATTGAAGAGACTGTCTTTTTTACACTGTATATTTTTTCCTGCTTTGTCAAAGATTATTTGACCATAGAGTTGAGGGTCCATATCTGGGCTCTTTACTCTGTTCCATTGGTCTAGAATGTTCATCATCACTAGCCATCGGGGAGATTCAAATTAAAACCACATTGAGATACCACCTCATACCAGTTAGAATGGCCAAAATTAGCAAGACAGGAAACAACGTGTGTTGGAGAGGATGTGGAGAAAGGGGAACCCTCTTACACTGTTGGTGGGAATGCAAGTTGGTGCAGCCACTCTGGAGAACAGTGTGGAGATTCCTCAAGAAGTTAAAAATAGAGCT
>PISX010013520.1:0-56363 GCA_004024625.1 Mellivora capensis | reverse complement strand
ACCAAAAGACAACTGACAGAATGGGAGAAGATATTTGCAAACGACATATCAGATAAAGGGCTAGTGTCCAAAATCTATAAAGAACTTATCAAACTCAACACCCAAAGAACAAATAATCTGATCAAGAAATGGGCAGAGGACATGAACAGACATTTCTGCAAAGAAGACATCCAGATGGCCAACAGACACATGAAAAAGTACCTCCACATTTCTAAAGGTCATTAGTGCTCTGGCCAAATATAGGGCTCCCAATCTCAGATTTGATAGGGTAAGAAGCAAAGTTTTGCTTTGGCAATAAGGGAATTTTGATCCCAAGAAGGTTTAGGGAATTTCACCCAATGTTTCTACATATGAAATGCTGAAAACAAAGTATGTACAACAAAGTAATAATCTATGTTTGCTTTCACAATCACACTTTAGCAAAATAAAAACAAAATATGAACTTTATTCTTTCTCCTTTGTCCAGTACTACAACATTTGAATATACAAACAAGATTTTGTGTAAAATCTATCTTTAATTTGAAGGACGAAAAAGGTTGGGGCGCCTGGGTGGCTCAGTGGGTTAAAGCCTCTGCCTTTGGCTCAGGTCATGATCCCAGGGTCCTGGGATCAAGCCTCACATCGGCTCTCTGCTCAGCAGGGAGCCTGCCTCCTCCTCTCTCTCTGCCTCCTCCTCTTTCTCTGCCTGCTTCTCTGCCTACTTATGCTCTCCGTCTTTCAAATAAAAAAAAAATCTTAAAAAAATAAATAAAATCCTTAAAGGATGAAAAAGTTTAAAAAGGAGACTGGAGCAAGGAAAAACAAAAAAGATAAAAATATTCTACAATGTTGATAACCCCAAGAACATATCCTTCTATTGAAAAACAGAAGAAGCTTTTCAAAATCTATTATTTTTAGCCTTAAAATGAACCATGATATTTTAACTGTGGAAAGGAATCAATCAGAGATCCAAAATATTATTTTCAAAGTAATTGACAAAACTGCATTCACAGTGAGATTTTAACATATCTTTTTCAGCCTTTACAGATCAGTAGACATGCTGATCAAATTTAAAAATGCAACAGACAGTAAACAATAAAGTCCATACTGCAAAAGTTCATATAATTAATTTAGAAGACTGACCTGAGACATTTTCTCAGAAGTCAGAGGAAAAAGTTAATGAAATCAAGGTGATGAGTAAAAAGATAAGAGAGCTGGAGGACATATCCAGGAAATTCAATATATATATAATAAGAATTCCATAAAGAGAGAACAAAGAGAACCAAAGGTAAGCAAAAAAGTGACCAAAAGTTCCACAAACATAAGAAAGAATTGAAGTTGAAGTGGAAGAGGTCTGAGAATAGGAAAACGTACATTATAATGGCTACAGTTTATTTAGCCCTTACTTAAGATAATGGAACTGTATTGTTTTAAGCCACTAAATTTGTGGTGATTTGTTAGAGCAGCCATGGGAAACTAATAGAGAAATAGAAGATGAAATTAAGAAAACCACAGTCATGACAGAATATTTAAAACATGGCAATAAGTTTAGAAAAAAACAAGTAAAAAGGAAATACAGGAAATAGCATGATAAATAGTTTATGTAACAGGATATTAAATTGAATTATTTAAGCTCTCTGCCAGTTATGTTCAGGGTAAGTCACAAAAAATGACCATATGGGGTTTAGAAAGAAATTTAAAAATAATGAGTTATATTACTTATAATTTCTGACGCACAGGTACTAAGCAAAAAGTATATTGAGTAACAGAGAGGATTTTTTGAAAAAAAGGTAATTGGGGCGCCTGGGTGGCTCAGTGGGTTAAAGCCTCTGACTTCGGCTCAGGTCATGATCCCAGGGTCCTGGGATCGAGCCCCACATCGGATTCTCTGCTCTGCAGGGAGCCTGCTTCCCTTCCTCTCTCTCTGCCTGCCTCTCTGTCTACTTGTGATCTCTGTCTGTTAAATAAATAAATAAAATCTTAAAAAAAAGGAAAAGAGGTAATTGTTCTGCTTTTTAACTGATGCACATTATCAGAGGAACAGATATGGGCAACATAAGGGGAAGAGAATTTCAGAATTTACTTTACAGAGTGTTATGGGCAAGGAAGAAAACCTCAGCATAAATATGGTGTAGAACAATGGGAAAGATATTTAGTTGACAGCTGTGGACAAGTCCTCACGAATTTCAAGGGAATTATTAGTAAGTAATTTCCTTAGAGAACAACTACAAAAAAAAATATCTTCCAAATAGACTCAGACTTCAGTACTTGACACAACCATAGGAAGCCTGTGACACATGGGGACCAGTCAAGTGAAGAATTTCTGGACCCCTAATTACACCTGTTCCCTCCCTGGCTTATTACTGGAGGAGCCAGACACAGCCTAGGAATTGGGAAGGATGGATGGCAAAAATGCCAGAAGAAATTTGATATAAAATAAAAGAAGTAAAAATACTGTTTTGATAACTGGGTAATTTTGTAGGGGAAGAAGTAACTCTCTGTGTCATACTACACACCAATTTCCAGAAGAAAAGAAAAGTCTTAAATGCACAAAATAGAACAAAAAACTAATTTGATAAACACTTGGGAAAATTTTTGTACAATCAGGATTGAGGAAAATCTTCCTGCTTTAGGCAAATTTAGAAGCAACATATGAAAGACTGATAATTCAGGTATGTATACAATTTTTCTGCTAGCAAAAATGCCATCAGCAAAGTCAAAAGACAACAGACTATGAAAAATATTTGTAATTCATTCACAAGTAAAAAGATATTTCCCTTAATATCTCAATACTTAACCACCCCCCAAAAATGGTTAATGGACATAAACAGATGATTTACAAAATAGGAAATACAAATGAATCTTAAATATATAGGGACATTCTTTTTTACTGCTAAAAGATGTGAATTAAAATACTGAGATATTTTTCACCTATCGGTTTTAATTTTTTTAATTGCCAATACACAGTACTGGCAAGACTATAAGGAAATATGCACATATGGTTCTGGTTGGAATTATAATTTCTACAGCTATCTGGAGTGAATTTGACAATATCTATCAGAATTATACCCTCTAGTCCAGCAATTTCCCTTTCTGGAATTTATCCTATAGGTATATTCACTATGTGAAAAGACTTTATTCATCCATTGTTTATAAAAAATACTAAAACAAAAAATGAAAAACATGAATATCCATCAATAAAATAGTGGTTAATTTTATCATGGTAAATCTGTAAGTAAAATACAGATATCTAAAAAGAATACAGAAGCTCTCTATAAATTGTGAAAGATCTCCAAGAAATACTAAGTAAAAGCAAACAAAAACCAGTATATTGAAGTTATTTCATTAGAATAGAGAGAGGTTAATAAATCTTCATATTTGCTAGCATTTGCTTTTAAATATTTGGAAGGATACCCAAGAATTATTAATAGCCACTACTCAAGGAGGAGAAAGTGGGTTGTTACCCAGATGGGAAGGAGGGAGATTTTTCACTGTACAAGTTGTTCTATATATAAATTTTAATTTTTGACCCATGTAAAAATTTATTAATTCCAAAAATGTTAAAAATAGAATGAAATATACATTACTAAGAACAGTAAAATTTTTTATAAACAGCAGAAGATGAGATGAACTTATCCAGTTAAACTGGAAAACAGTAAATTAATAGAACTTAGAGGTTGAAAAGAACAATGGATTACATAAAACTCAGCCAACGAGAACTAAAGATGTAGCATGTGAGATTATGAGTGGAAAAAAAACATAAATACATGTACCAAGGAGTTTGTAAATATAAAAAGCCATTGTAGGGCTAATATTCCCTATGCTTTTTTCTGCCAATAATTTCATCAGTTGTATTCTCACACTGAATAAACATCTATACGTTTTCATACCATTGTGAATCCCTTTACAAACATTATGTTTATGACAACATCTTCACTAGAAACTTATATTTATGGACGTTAAATGCCCTAGGAAATAGATTACAAGAGGAATGCCAAGAAACACAGGCTTTCTTCATGCATTGTTAAATGTCTCCTCGAAAATGAGTTGTTGTTTTTTTTTTTTTTTATCAGAGCACACAAATTAACAGTGTATGTTAACAGTGACGTTGTGTTCTCTTTGTCTCAGTAAAAGCCTTGGGTTTCATTTGGGAATTAGATTTTTGTGTTTTAATTACAAAGTGGAAGAGTTGAGATATATCTACTTCTAATTCATCCAAATGAACAAAGAGCAGAATAAAGTTGACTGATTCAGTCCTTAGCAACTATTAGTATATTTTTCTCCAGGTTTACCTAAAAAATTCAAAATATATATGTCATAACTATAAAAACATAAATACCATTCATTTAATTAAAAATACAATAGGGAAAGTAATATATGTTCTTTATATTAAGGATGGACACAGAAGAAATAAACACACTCTTATGATATTTTATGTACACTAAAAGTACTTAGAATTAAACTTACATGAATTAAGCTGTATATATTACTAAAGTGTCTGATAATTTCTGGAAAGTGACTTTTTGATGATGGTGAATAAATATACAGAATACATGAAAGAAATGATAAAATTCTGTCAATAATTAGTTGGAACTTTGCTGTTTGGCATTATCTAATTTTTAATATGGAGTAAGATTGTAAATTCTTGTTGGTAAGCCAGAAGTTAAAGATTTTTATGCATTATGGTTCTAAGAAGTAATAAATGTCATTGGTCACCAATATTTTGCAATTTTAAAAATCCCAAAAATGATGAATCACTAACCTCTACCTCAGAAACCAGTACACTATATGTTAATTAACTGAATTTAAATAAATGACAAAAATTTTTAAACCTCCCAAAACAGCAATGAACAAGTGAAATCACAATGCCCATTTACATTATCCTCCCCAAAAGTGAAATATTTATATATCTTGTACATATCACGTCATATTTATATGAGGAACTACAAAATTGATGAAAAAATTCAAGAAAGAACTAAAGAGAGTATACTCCATTTTCATGGTAGGAAGTCTCTTTATTTTTAAGAGTCAGTTCTTCCCAATTTGATCTATAGATTCCAGTGAAAATTCCAATTCAATTGCAATTCCAATCAAAATTCTAAAAGTTTATTTAATGCATATAAGTAACCTGTTTCTAAAGTCTATATGGAAAGGTAAGAGACTGAGAAAGTTACAGTATTAAGAGAGAAGAACAAAGTTGGAGGATTGACATATTTGACTTAAAGATTTACTGTCAAGTTATAGTAATCATGACAGTGTGGTATTGGTACGAGAATAGAAAAATATGTCTGTGGTACAGAACAGATAGTTCAGAAATAGATCTAAATAAATATCATCAACTGGTGGTGCCTGGGTGGCTCAGTTGGTTAAGCATCCCTCTTTTGATTTGTGGCTCAGGTTATAGTCTTAAGAGTCCTGGGATCAAGCCCCACATCAGGATTTGTGTTCAGTGGGGAGTCTGCTAGAGATTCTCTCCCTCTCCCCCTCCTTCATCTGCCCCAATAAATAAATAAATAAACCTTTAAAAAAGATAGTCAACTGACCTTTGGCAATGGAGTAAAGACAATAAAATGGAAAAAAAGATAATCTTTTCAAAGAATAGTACAACAACAAAAGGACATCTACACGAGAGAAAATGAATCTAGGCACAGATCTTATATCTTTCAGAAAAATTTAAGTTGAATCACAGACCTAATTGTAAAATGGAAAACTATGAAACACCCAGATAGAACATAAGAGAAAATCCAAATCACCTTGGACATGGTAATGATTTTTTAGATACAACACTAAAGACTCAATCCATGAAAGAAATAATTAATATGCTGGACTGCTGTAAAACTAAAAACTTCTGTCCTGTGAAAGACTATGTCAAGATAATAAAAAGGTAAGATACAGATTGACAGAAAATATTTGCAAAAGATAAGTATGAGAAATGACTGTTACCTAAATTATACAAAGAACTTTTAAAACTGAACATTAAGAGAAGAACCTGATGAAAAATGTGCTGTAGACCTTAATAGACCCTGCACCAAAGATGATATACAGATGGTAAATAAGCATGTGAAAGGATGCTCCACATCATCTGTCATCAGGGCAATGCAACTAAAAAGACGATACTATTGCACACCTGTTAGAATGCCCCAAATCTGGAGCACTGACAACACCAAATGCTGTTGAGGATGTGGAGCAACAGGAATTCTTACTCATTGTTGATGGAAATGAAAAATGCTCAACTACTTTGGAAGATAGTTTGGCAGTTTCTTACAAAACTAATCGTACCCTTATGATATGATCCAACAATGACACTCCCTTGTATTTATCCAAAGGAACTGAAAACCTGTCCACACAAAAACCTGCATGTAGATATTATAGCAGCATTATTCACAATTGCTAAAAGTTGGAAGCAATCAAGATATACTTCAGTAGGTGAATGTATGAATATTATACTTCTAGACAGTGGAATATTATTAAGTACTGAAATTAGATGAACTATCAAGCCATGAAGAGACATGGAAGAATCTGAAGCACATATTACAAAGTGAAAGAAGCCAATCTGACAAGCTATGACAATTTGGAAAATGCAAAACTCTGGAAACAACAAAAAGGTGCATAGTTTCCCAGGGTGCTAGGGTAGAGAGATGAATAGAACACATAGGAAAATTTTCACATAGTGAAAATACTCTGTATGATACAATGAAGGATATGTTAATATACATCTGTCTAAACCCATACAATGTAAAATACCAAGAGTGAACTCTAAGGCAATTTACAGACTATAGGTGATAATGATGTGTCAATGTAGATTACATAAAACAAAATTTTAATCTGGTGGGGAATATTGATAATAGGGAGGCCATATATGTCTCAGGGCAGGGCATGTAAGAGAAATTTCTAACTTCCCCTTCAATTTTGTTGTGATATTAAACTGCTCTATGAAATTAAAGTCTTAAAAAATCCTAAAATACATCAAAGTATAAGTGGAGGTAAGATTTAGATACTACTCTGTAAAATCAAGATATTATTCTTAGTTTTCACTTTTTATTCTGATTTAAATTTGTTTTATTTTTTTTGGAATTTTTGGAGACCATAATTCTTGCTTTTCATAGTCCGATTCAATTTTCCAACCTTATCTCACAGTATAATTTACTTATTCCAAACTTTCTTTCTTTCCAAATTTCTTATACCTAGAATGTAGTTTTCCACATTCATTTCTCAAAATCTTAACGATTGTGGTAACACTATTGAATATTTTACTAACTCTGTGATGTGTTCTCAAGAAAGAGCTTAATAACCTGATTTTTCCATATATATGTTATGTTTTGACACATACATAAAATTATTTTTTTATTATGTTGAGTTAGTCAACATATAGTATCATTAGTTTTTGATGTAGTGTTCAACTTGTCCCTCAACATAGTAGAAACTTACTGAAAGCAGTAACCTTTGCAAATATACTTTTATATTCATCACAATCCTTAACATACTAGTTCTCAAAGTGTAGTTTTGAAACCATGGCGACCGCATCACCGGATGTTATAGGGTGAACCATGTTTCCCCAAAATTCATATCTTGAAGGCTTAAACCCCAATGTGACTATATTTGGAGATCAGGTCTTTAGAGTGATAATTAAGGTTAAAAAAGGTCATAAGGGTGGAATCCTGATCTGATAGAACTGGTCCCCTTACAAGATGAGGAACAGATATGAGAGATCTCTCACTCCAAATGCACATGGAGAAGTAGTCATATAAGTACACAGCGAGCTGCGAGCTGCCTATAAGCCAAGAGAATAGGCTTCACAATGAACCTATCTTGCTGGATACCTTGATTTGGACTGCCCAGTCTTCAGAACTGTGAGAAATAAATTTCTGCTGTTTAATCTACCCTGTCACTGGTATTTCGTTATGGAAGCCCTACTAGATTAATATGACTGAGAACTTGTTAGAAAATCAGATTCTTGGGCTCCATCCCACACCAGAAGCTCTGGAGTTGAAGCTAAGGAGACTGTGTTGTAACAAGCCCTCTAGGGGATACTGATGCAACCAGAAGTCTGAGAACTACTGACCTAACATTAACATATTAGTGTGTATTGAGGGATTAGAGGAAAGCATTTGATACTTTGACTAGAAATACATGTATTTCCCATATAGGTTTGAATTTTTAAGACTTTGATATTAGACATTTCTAAACCAATTTTACAAGGCAAGAGCATTACATTTTAACAGCTACATCCTAGATACCTAGTTTTGAACACTCTTGAGTTTTACTATTAAATCCTCATTCAGACATCTAAAACTATCTCCTTCAAACTGGGCTTCAGTTTTGTCACTCCCCATTTGTCCCTCCCGTTGTTATTCTTCATTTCTTTTCTACATTTTTATAGCGTGAAAATGGCTGCAAGATATTAGGATAATTCATTTCCCAAATAAATAGCTTCTGGCTTTAGTCTTCGCATCCAATATTTAAAAAGCTTGAAGACTTTTTAGAGAGTCCGTGTAAGTATGAAGAAAAGGTTTCAGTGAAAATCAAAATGAATTAGTGAGGAAATCTGCACCCTATTGATAGTGGCACTTTTGTTCTGAGGGCTTGGTAATATGAGAAATTGAAGAATGCCATTAGAGTTACTGACTTGAAACATATCCAGCATTACTTTGTTAAAGTGTTCTATACCACAGAAAGAATATATTTTTAATAGAGACTCTGCCATCTTCACTGCATAAATATGATTTTAAATGTTATGGAAAAGACCACATGTAAACATGTACCATTATGTACACTTGAAAGAATTTGCCCTTTGGCCTTCTTTAGCAATATCTTCTCTTAATTATAGAATACAAAAGTTGTATTTTAAAATTTGTCATTGTGTGAAAGGAAGTGAAGTAAAATGCAGTCCTCCCAACATTTAAAGATTTATAATTAAAGAGCTGTCTGCTGAACAATTGTGTTTATTCATGATGTAAGTCATTCACCTTTAAATGCCTTTTACCATGATAGATTGGAGAAAAAAGTAAGAATCAAGTATTTCTCTGCAGTTCAGATGACAAAATATACTATATACTTGCACTAACTCATACCTCGAAAGCTTGTGAATATCTTGTTTAAAAACCAAATTGTGACACAATGTTCATGAAACCCAAAAGATTTCTAAAAGTGAAAGTTTCCTTTTATGTTTTAAAATCTTCTTGAACCATTTTCTAGTTTAGTGTGACCTCAATTCCAGTTAAGATGAATTCACTAGATTTCAGTGGATTGTGGCTCCTTTTTGGCAGCACCCATACCTTATTTTTCTTTTTATCCCCCAATAGATAGCATGGAGCTTGAAAGATAGCTGTTTCTAAATATTATTGTCTTTGAGTTAATAGAGATACAAAGAAAGTTGAGTATAGAATCCTTATAAGTTGATTGAGAGGAGCTTGTTTCCTAGACTTGTATAAACTAGTGCATTTACTGAAGAAGTGCACATAAATTAAATTGAAAGAATGAATTGTAGAGGGGTTCTGTTATAAAAAATCATGACATGGTTCATTGAATGTTCAAACCACTCAATCATATAATATACCCCTCACTACTGCTGTCATTGATGGATCAGAATTTCAAAGCTACATACTAGTGTATGTGTGTGTGTCTGTGCATGCATGTGTGTATATGCATATACCTTAAGTAGGACATTGTGTTTAGTTTGGAACAGGTGACTCAAACTATTCATCACTAATAATTATTTTGTCTTATGAGTTGAAAGTTAGGAGTCAATTTGAAAGATTCTGCTCATGATTTTCCTGTGGATTACAAGGCATTCAGAACTATTTTCCTTTTTCTGACTGATAAATTTTTTAAAATATGTTTGAGGGAAGACTGCCTCTTCTGACTTTGGATATTAACTTTTCTCTTGTCTGGATAGGTTTTCACTTGTATCTTTTAAGTCTGAATTTCTATCGTAAACTCATGTTGGCAATACCATATTTTCTCTCTTGTGACTAATTTGAAGTTTTGGATTGTTTTGTGATAATTGAACTTAAAAATGTAAACCTCCCTGTAAATAACTTTATTTTAAAATATTTCAAATGTTTAGATGTAAAAAATTATGACACATTATCAATATTTTAAAATAACATTTTAAAATAATTTCTTCCTCTGTGAAACTAATCCGTTAAAAGGGATCCAATGGCTGGGTGTGTAAATACAGAGAGGTAATAGGAATACAGAAATACCTTCAGATATTCTCTATTATTCAAATGGATTTTTCAGAAGAGGTAAAGATTGTGCAAAATTACAATGGAAGATTTAGGGTGGGACAGAGACAAATGCAGTAGGGTTTTAATGGATGGTTGGAAGACTGAGAGAAACAAGACCATCAAATAAATTGCAATCTATGAGTCTAATTTGGTCCTGGACTTTAAAAAAAATCTCCCTTATTTTTCCTTGCCAACCATTAAGACTTTCAGTGGAAAGAGTCATAAAGCCATAGGCCCCTGCCTAAGTAACTTTTATAGTCAGTATTTTTCTTCCCATCCCCACTCCAACTACCATTCTGTTATACCCCAAGATAAAATAATACTTGGAAAAGTAATTTCTTACTGGAAAAGTTTTCAAATTCCTTATCTGAAGTAAAGTAACACAATTATACTGGGAAAGATGTTGTTATTAAGGAAGTTCTCCAGATAGATTAAGAGATAAATGTATAATCTTCATCCTATATTATTTACATATTAGATCATGCCTCCCCTAAAAGGTGTGTGTGTTGGGGTAGGAGGGGTTGAATCTGAGCTCAAACAAACTTGAAGACACTAGTTTAAAACATATTGAAAAGATTTAATGATAACAGGGTTTGCTGGGCCTAAATTACATAGGAAAGCAGCAAGAGAAGGGAAGGATGCTTCTAAGAGGCCAAAGAACATTTTGGCAAGTGGGAGGTATGCTTTCTCTGTGTGTACTTTTTACCCTAGGGCATCTTTCCATGTAAAGATTAAAAGTATGACACATTAGGAAAGTCTGGTAGAGTGCAAAAATGCAAAAATCACTTTCAAATGTATTACAGTATTATGGTTTACAGAAAAGAGCATAGACTTTGAACTAAGACCTAGTTTTGAAACTACATTTTTTGAGATGCTAATCTCATGTTACCTTGGAAAAATTATTTAACCTCTTTGAGCCTTATCTGTTTTATGAAACAGGATAAAAAAAATCACCTCATTTATAACAATTGTACCCCATTCTCTTTTTTCCTTATGTCAACATAAGATTTAAAAAAAATTTTTTTTAAAGATTTTATTTATTTATTTGTCAGAGAGAGCGGGAGAGAGAGTGAGCAAGCACAGGCAGGCAGAGTGGCAGGCAGAGGCAGAGGGAGAAGCAGGCTCCCTGCCGAGCAAGGAGCCCGATGCGGGACTCGATCCCAGGACGCTGGGATCATGACCTGAGCCGAAGGCAGCCGCTCAACCGGCCGAGCCACCCAGGCGTCCCTCAACATAAGATTTTTAAAAATCATGTCCCTTAAGTCTCATGTTCTTTTCTGTATTTACATAATAATCTTCACTGTGCTTCCATCTGAAATATGATTTATCTTTCTGTTCACCCATGTTTTATTCTAGATGGTTTATTCCATGGTTAAACCCACCTATTAATTTCTTAATTTTAGTTGTGGTATATTTCTGTTCTGGAATTCCTATTTGATTCATTTTTATATATATTTCAACTCTTTAGAAAAATTCTCTAATTTTCCTTTATTTTATTAACTATATTAATCCTAGTTACCTTAAAATCTGTGTTTGCTAAAGCCAGTATGGGTTTTATCTTTTCCATTTGCATATAATTTTTTTCTTTGCATTTGATCATTTTTATCTTATTTCCTGAAATGAGTTATAATTTTCTATGAAATGCCTACCACTAAATGAATTTAATTTTCTTTCAACATATATTTAGTTCAAAATGGATCATTGTGATTTCTTCATATAAGGATATGACTCGAGGCTATGGATTTTTTATTGAGCTATAATTGACATATAGCATTATAAGTTTCAAGAGATGTAATGATTTGATATTTGTATACAGTGTGAAATGGTCACCACAGTGTCTAGTTACCAGTCATTACCATACAAAGTTAATTTTTTTTTCCTTAGGATGAGAACTTTTGGGATTTACTCTCCTTGTGACTTTCAAGTGTGCACTATCGTATTTTTCAATAGAGTCACCATGATGTACATTACTTCCCCATGACTTACCTTGTAATTAGAAGTTTGTACATCTTGACCTCCTTCACCCATTTTACCTGCCCAACAACTACCATCCTTACCCACCAACCCTCACTCCCTTCTCTGTATCTATGTTTTGTTTTGTTTGTCCACTTGTTTTGTTTTTTAGATTCCACATACCAGTGAAATCATATGGTATTTGTTTTTCTCTGAGTTATTTCACTTAGCAGTTCCCTCAAGGTCCATTCGTGTGGTTGCAAATGAAAAGATTTCATGTCTTTATAGTTGAGTAGTATTCTATTGTATGTACATGCATCTTTATCTTCAAAAAAATTTTAGTTGATGTACAGTTAATATACAGTATTATATCAGTTTTTGGTGTATAACGTAGTGATTTGACACATAAATACACTGCAAAATGCTCACCGGAAGTGTAGCTGACATCGGTCACCATGCAAATTTATTACAATGTTACTATATTCCCTATGCTGTACTTTTAATCCCTGCGGCTTATTTATTTAATAACTGTAAATTTGTACCTCTTAATCCCCTTCACCCATTTCACCCATCCCCCTACAACACTGCCTACTGGCAATCACCAGTTCTCTGTATTTGTGAGTCTGTTTCTGTTTTGTATGTTTGTTTTGTTTTTCAGATTCCACATATGAGATTGTTATATTTGTCTTTCTCTTATTTGACTTACTTCATTTAGCATAGTACCCTCTAGGTCCATGCATGTTGTCATGATGTTAAGACTTCATCCTTTGTTATAGCTAATATGTCATTTGCTATAATATGTCATTTCATCTTCTTTATCCATTTATATATCAGTGGACATTTAGATTGCTTTCGTATCTTAGCTATCTTAATGCTGCAATAAACATAGGAGTGCATCTAGCTTTCAAACTAGTGTTTTCATTTTTGTTGGGTAAATACCCAGCAATAGAATTACCGGATCATACGGTATTTCTATTTTTAATATTTTGAGGAATCTTCATACTGTTTTCCACAGTGACCACCAATTTTCATTCGTGTCAACAGGGCATCAGGGTTCCTATTTCTTCACATAGACACTTGTTGTGTCTTGTCTTTTTGATAGTGGTCATTCTGACTAGTGTGAGATAATATATTATTACAGTTTTTTTTTTTTTTTTACAGATTTTACTTATTTGAGAGAGTGAGAGAGAACAAGAACAGGGGGAAGGGCAGAGGGAGAGGGAGAAGCAGGCTCTCTGCTGAGCAGGGAGCCTGATATGGAGCTTGATCCCAGGATCATAGGATCATGACCTGAGCCAAAGGCAGATGATTAACTGACTGGGCCACATAAGCACCCCTCATTGTGGTTTTGATTTGCATTTCCCTGATGATTAGTGATGTTGAGCATCTTTTCATGTGTATGTTAGCCAGCTGCTTATCTTCTTTGGAAAATGTCTATTCAGGTTCTCTGTCCATTTTTTAGCCAGATTATTTTTGTTTGTTTGTTTTTTTGGTGTTGAGTTGTATGTGTTCTTTATATATGCTAGCTATTAACTCACATCAGATACATCATTTGCAAATACCTCTTCCCATTCAGTAGGTTGTCTTTTATTTTGTTGGTCACTTCCTTGGTTAGGAAAAGCTTTTTATTTCAATGTAGTCTGTAGTTCCATTTCTGTATTTTTAAAAAAAGATTTTATTTACTTATTTGTTTGTCAGAGAGAGAGAACACAAGCAGGAAGAGTGTCAGGCAGAAGCAGAGAGAGAAGTAGGCTCCTTTCGGAGCAAGGAGCCTGAAGCAGAACTTGATCCCAGGACCCTGGGATCATGACCAGAGCAGAAGGCAGAAGCTTAACTGCTTAACCAACTAAACTACCCAGGCATCCCCTGTTTGTGTATTTTTGCTTTTATTGCTGTTCCTTGAAAAGACAGGACCCTCCTCCCCCAAAATATTGCTATATAATGTCAAACAGCTTACTGCCTAAATTTTTTCTAGGAGTCTTATTGTTTCAGGTCTTAAAATTAGAATTTTCATCTATTTTAAGTTTATTTTTGTATATATGTAAGAAAGTGGTCCAGCATCATTCTTTGGCATATAGCTGTCCAGTTTTCCTAACACCATTTATTGAAGAGAATTTCTTTTTCCCCATTGTATATTATTGCTTCCTTGGTCATAGATTAATTGACCACTTAAGAATGGTTTTATTTCAGGGTGCCTGGGTGGCTCAGTGGGTTAAGCCTCTGCCTTCAGCTCAGGTCATAATCCCAGGGTCCTGGGATTGAGCCCCACATCCGGCTCTCTGCTCAGCTGGGAGCCTGCTTCCCCCCCACCCACCCCCGCTCTTTCTCTGCCTGCCTCTCTGCCTACTTGTGATCTCTGTCAAATAAATAAATTAAATATTTTTTAAAAAGAATGGTTTTATTTCTAGGCTTTCTTTTTGTTCCATTGATCTCTGTGTTCATTTCTGTGTCAGTACCATAGGGTTTTTATTACTGTAGCTTGGTAGTATAATTTGAAATCTGGGATTGTGATACTTCCATCTTTGTTCTTTTTCAAGATTAATTTAGCTATTCATGAGTTCTTTGTGGTTCCATACACACATTAAGATTATTTGTTAAAGTTCTGTGAAAAATGTTGTTTATATTTTGATAGGGATTGCATTGAATTTGTAGGTTGCTTTGGGTTATATTGGACATTATAATGATATTAATTTTCATAGTCCATAAGAATGGTATATCATTTTATTTATTTGTGTCATCTTGAATTTCTTTTCTCCATATCTTATAGTTTTCAAATTACAGGTCTTTCACATCAATTAAATTTATTCTTAGGTATTTTATTCTTTTCAATGCAATCATACAATGTATTATTTCCTTAATGTCTCTTTTTGCTACTTCATTATTAGTGTATAGAAATGTAACAGATTTATACATATTAATTTTGTGTTCTGAAACTCTATAGAATTCATTTATTCTAATAGGTTTTTGGTTAAGTCTGTATATGGTGACATTTTATCTGCAAATAGTGACAATTTTACTTTTTCTTTTCCAACTTGGACATCTTTTATGTTTTATTTGATAACTGTGGCTAGGACTTCCAGTAGTATGTTGAATAAAAGTGGCAGGAATGGGCCTTTTCTCTTGTTCCTGATCTTAGAGGAAAAGTTTATAACTTTTCTTAAGGACTTTGTTATGTTGAGATATGTTCTCTCTCACTCTTGCTTTCTCTCTCCAATTTGTTGAGAGGTTCTTTTTTTTTATCCTAAATGGATGTTGAATTTTGTCAAATGCTTTTTCAGCATCTATTGAGACAATTATATGATTTTTATACTTCATTTGGTTTATGTGGTGTATTACATTGATTTGTAGATATCAAATTTTCCTTGCATTCCTGGAATAAATCCCACTTGGTTCCACTTTTAATGTATTGTTGAATTTGGATTTTAATATTTTGTAGAATATTTTATATCTATGTTAATCAGGGATATTGTACTTTAATTTCTTGTTTTTAAATGTCTTTGATGTTAGGTATCAGGGTAATGCTGGTCTCATAAAATGGATTTGGAAACATAATATTCCTCTTAAATTGTTTGGAATAGTTAAGAAGGATAGGTATTAACTCTCCTTTAAATGCTTAGTAGAATTCTCGTGTGAATACATTTGGTCCTTGACTTTTCTTCTTTCTGTTTTGATAACTGACTCAATTTCATTCCTAGTTATCAGGAATTTAGAATTTCTAATTCTTCCTGATTCAGTCTTAGAAGATTGTAGTTTCTAGGAATTTATCTAGGTTGTCCAATTTGTTAGCATATCATTTGTCTTAATAGTCTTTTATAATCCTTTGTTTTTTTAAAAAAGATTTTATTTATTTGTCAGAGAAGGAGAGAGAGAGAGAGGGCACAAGCAGAGGGAGCAACAGGCAGAGAGAGAAGCAGGCTCCCCATGGAGCAAGGAGCCCAATGCAGGACTTGATCCCAGGACCTTGGAATCATGACCTGAGCCAAAGGTGGACACTTAACTGACTGAGCCACCCAGGTGTCCCTTTTATAATCCCCTGTATTCCTGTGGTGTGAGATGTAATTCCTCTCTTTTATTTCTGATTTTGAGTCCTCTTTTTTTCTTGATGAGTCTGTCAAAGGTTCATTAATTTTGTTTATCTTATAAGAGAAACAGCTTTTAGTTTCTTTTTTCTGTTTTCTTGTCTCTATTTCACTTATTTCTACTCTGATCTTTATTTTCTTCCTTCTATCAACTCTGTGTTTTGTTCTTTTCCTAGCTTATTTAAGTATGAAGTTAGGTTGTTTGAGATTATTGTTTCTTGAAGTAGGCCTGTCACTATGAACTTCACTCTTGGAACAACCTTTGATGGATCCCAAAGATTTTGAATAATAGTGTTTCCATTTACATTTGTCTCCAGATATTTTTTTTCTTCATTCCTTTCTGTGCTGACTCATTGGTTGTTTGGTAGCATTTGTTTAGACTGCATGTATCTGTGTTTTTTTTCCCCCAGTTTTTTCCCTTGAAATTGATTTTTAGTTTCATAAGTTTGTGGTTGGAAATGCTTGATATGATTTTAACCTTTTTCAATTTATTGAGTCTTGTTTTGTGGCCTAACATGTGATCTATCCTGGATAATGCTCCATGTGTACCTATAAAGAATATGTTTACTGCTGTCTTTTGATGAAATGTTCTGTACATATCTTTTTTTTTTCTTTTAGTGTAATCTACTTTAATGCCCGAGTGTGGAGAGTGTCAAATATTCAAGATATTCCTACTTCATTTGAAACGAAGTCCCAATAAACCCTACCATGTTTGAATATCATTTATAAGTTATCAAAGCAACTTTTTAAAAAATTATGTTCAGTTATATCTCTATTAAGTCCTTCTGATCTCGTGTGTCATTCAAAGCCACTGGTTCTTTGCTGACTTTCTGTGTGGATGATCTATTCATTGATAAAAGTGGGGTGTTGTTAATTTCTCCCTTTAAGATGTTAATATTTGCCTTATATATTTAGGTGCTTCTATATTGGGTTCATAGTTATTTACAATAATTAAATTCTCTTTTTGGTTTGATGCATTTATTGTTATATAACGCTCTTATTTGTCTTATTACAGTCTTTGGAACAAAGTCTATTATAGTCTTTGAAGTCTATTTATCTGTTATAAGTATTGCTACCCTAGCTTTAT
The DNA here is from genome assembly GCA_004024625.1 of Mellivora capensis. NCBI lineage: Eukaryota > Metazoa > Chordata > Mammalia > Carnivora > Mustelidae > Mellivora > Mellivora capensis. Next base: position 39,036 of record PISX010013520.1, on the reverse strand, counting down.
TTTTGCTTCCATTTGCATACAATATCTTTTTCTACCTTCTCACTTTTAGTCTGTGTTTTTAAGTTTGAATGAGTTTCTTATAGGCAACATATAGATTGGTCTTTTTTTTTTAAGCCTTCACTCACCCTACGTTTTTTGAGGGAAGCATTTAGATGACTTACATTTAAAATAATTATTGACATTCATGAACTTATTGTCATTTTGTTAATTGTTTTCTGGTTGTTTTGTAGTTCTCTGTTCCTACTTTTCCTCTCTTTGCTTATGATTGATAACTTTATTTAATGTTGTGCTTTGATTTTTTCTCTTTATTTTTTGTGCATCTATTATATCTTCCTTGCTGCTTTTAAGACACTATCTTTATAATTAATATTTGATATTTTAATTGTTATGTGTTTTGGTATAGACCTTCTCTTTTTTAATTTCTTTTCAGCATAACAGAATTCATTGTTTATGCACCACACCCAGTGCTCCATGCAATACGTGCCCTCCATAATACCCACCACCTGGCTCCCCCAACCTCCCAACCCCTGCCCCTTCAAAACCCTCAGGTTGTTTTTCAGAGTCCATAGTCTCTCATGGTTCATCTCCCCCCCAATTTCCCTCAACTCCCTTCTCCTCCCCATCTCCCTATGTCCTCCATCTTATTTGTTATGCTCCACAAGTAAGTGAAACCATATGATAATTGACTCTCTCTGCTTGACTTATTTCACTCAGCCTAATCTCTTCCAGTCCCATCCATGTTGCTACAAAAGTTGGGTATTCATCCTTTCTGATGGCGGCATAATACTCCATAGTGTATATGGGCCACATCTTCCTTATCCATTCATCCATTGAAGGGCATCTTGGTTCTTTCCACAGTTTGGTGACCGTGGCCATTGATGCTATAAACATTGGGGTACAGATGGCCCTTCTTTTCACTACATCTGTATCTTTGGGGTAAATACACAGTAGTGCAATTGCAGGGTCATAGGGAAGCTCTATTTTTAACTTCTTGAGGAATCTCCACACTGTTCTCTAGAGTGGCTGCACCAACTTGCATTCCAACCAACAGTGCAAGAGGGTTCCCCTTTCTCCACATCCTTTCTGACACATGTTGTTTCCTGTCTTGCTAATTTTGGCCATTCTAACTGGTGTAAGGTGGTATCTCAATGTGGTTTTAATTTGAATCTCCCTGATGGGTAGTGATGGTGAATATTTTTTCATTTGTCTGATAGCCATTTGTATGTCTTCATTGGAGAAGTGTCTGTCCATGTCTTCTGCCCATTTTTTGACATGATTATCTGTTTTGTGTGTGTTGAGTTTGAGAAGTTCTTTATAGATCCTGGATATCAGCCCTTTGTCTGTACTGTCATTTGCAAATATCTTCTCCCATTCTGTGGGTTGCCTCTTTGCTTTGTTGACTGTCTCCTTTGCTGTGCAGAAGCTTTTGATCTTGATGAAGTCCCAAAAGTTCATTTTTGCTTTTGTTTCCTTTGCCTTTGGAGACATATCTTGGAAGAAGTTGCTGTGGCTGATATCGAAGAGGTTACTGCCTGTGTTCTCTTCTAGGATTCTGATGGATTCCTGTCTCACACTGAGGTCTTTTATCCATTTCGAGTTTATCTTTGTGTACAGTGTAAGAGAATGGTCGAGTTTCATTCTTCTACATATAGCTGTCCAATTTTCCCAGCACCATTTATTGAAGAGATTGTCTTTTTTCCACTGTATATTTTTTCTGCTTTGTTGAGGATTATTTGACCATAGAGTTGAGGGTCCATATCTGGGCTCTCTACTCTGTTCCACTGGTCTATGTGTCTGTTTTTATGCCAGTACCACACTGTCTTGGTGATCACAGCTTTGTGTTAAAGCTTGAAATCAGGTAACGTGATGCCTCCAGCTTTGTTTTTCTTTTTCAACATTTCCTTAGCAATCTGGGGTCTCTTCTGATTCCATACAAATTTTAGGATTATTTGGTATAGACATTCTGAGGCTCATCTTATTTGAGCCTCTCTGCTTCCTAGACCTAGATTTCTGTTTTCTTCCCCAGGTTAAGGAAGTTTTCAATTGTTATTTCTTCACATATATTTTTTGTGCCTTTCTGTTTGTCTTTGCTTGGGTTCCCTATGATGTGATTGTTAGTGTGATTGATGTTGTCTGAGAGGTCCCTTAACCTATCCTCATTGTTTAAATTCTTTTCTCTTTTTGCCATTCACTTTCTATGAATGATTTCCACTCCCTGTATTCCTGATCAGTGATCTCTGTCTTCTGATCTGCTGTTGATTTCCTCTAGTGTATTTTTCATTTCGGTTGTATTCTTCATCTCTGTTTGGTGTTTTTAAAAATATTTTGTGTCTCTTTGTCACTATGTTCATCCATTCTTTTCTTGAATTCAGGGGCATCTTTTTGACTATTACTTTGAAGTCTTAATTATATAGAATGCTTATCTCCATTTCATTTAGTTCTTTTTCTGAGGTTTTGCCCTGTCCTTTAATTTGGAATATATTCCTCTGTCTCATTGTGTCTTACTCTCTTTGTTTTTGGTAGGTCAGCTACATCTCTTGTGGTTGAAGATAGTGGCCTTGTGTAGTTGTTCTATAGGGCCTAGCCCAATCCCCCTGATCACCAGAACTAGGCATTCCTCTGGGGGCTGCATATACTCTTGTCTTTTCACTGAGGTATGACTGTTTTTGAAAGGGATGACCACCAATGACTGGCTGGGACTATTGTGGGTGTACTGTGGACAATGTTGGCCCTGACACATATGACTGAAAGGCCTAGCTGTAGCAGGCATGCTGGTGGGTAGCATTAGCTCCTGGTGCAGTTGACTGAGAGGCCTGGCTGCAACTGCTGTGTATGTGATCGTGGAGGGCTTGCCTCACCTCCCTTCATGAGGCAGGAATTATTTTGGTGAGGTGATAGTCCTGTTGGGTCGCCTATCACATGTTCTGGGGCAATCTTCACTTTGGAAGGATGCTGATGCTGACCACATATGCCTGTCTGGCATGGTGGAGTAGGATCCACTGTGAAGGGGTACCTGCCAGGGTGGGCAGTTTGAGTGAGATGCGGCTGCAGGGGAATACTGGGGTGAGTTGAGCAGTGCTATCCTGTTAAATGGAAAATGTCAGGACAGGTTCCCAATGGCATTGGACCAGTTAGAATGAAGGAGGGCCAAAAAAATGGCACCTACAAACACTTCCATTCCCAGAGAACATTTCTATAGATCCTTGCACCTCAGGCACACACACTAAAATTAGCCAGTGTCTCCTTCATGTATATCCCATTTTCTTTTTTTTAAGACTTTATTTATTTATTTGACAGAGAGAGATCACAAGTAGACAGAGAGGCAGGCAGAGAGAGAGAGAGGGAAGCAGGCTCCCTGCTGAGCAGAGAGCCCGATGTGGGACTCGATCCCAGGACCCCGAGATCATGACCTGAGCCAAAGGCAGCAGCTTAACCCACTGAGCCACCCAGGCGCCCTATCCCATTTTCTTTTTAAACTGTTGTCTCTATGCTAGTTCTTAGAGTGAGTTGTAAAGCACGCTGGCCCTATAAGAATGGAATCTCAGTTTCCTGTAGCTTTTCTAGAGTTAAACCCAAATGACTGTCAAAACTACACATTTCTGTAGAACCACAATTGCAAATTCTACTGGTGTTTGGACAAGGGGATCTAGAAGTGTCCCTTGGGCAACATTTGGTTAAATTGTTGTTTACACTTCTTTATTGGAGGTGTATACAAGGAAGCTGTAGTGAGACCTGGAGTCAACAAAGATGGTGTTGTCCAGCCTCAGACCCAGAGAGCATCTCTGTATTCTCTAACTACATAACATACCTGAAGCCTGCCCCTCAGGATGAAGCTCCAGAAAAAGTAAATAGGGCTTTTCCACAAGGAGACTCGAAGTATATTTCAGTCAGTTGCCTGTGCACTGGCCTGGGGGTGATAGCCTGCCAAGAACTGTCTTACCAATTGTTACAGTTCTTTGTGACTCAGGAGTGAGCCTGAGCCAGTCTACCAAGGAAGTCCCTTGTGTGGTCTATGCATGTCCTCTGACTTTAGTGGGCAGCTGGAGAATGCAGGGTCGGGGGGGTCCACCTGCTTTAGCAGGACAATAGAAGAGTGCAGGACCTCTACTCCTGCCAGGTTTAGTAGGGCAGCTGGGAAGTACAGGAGAAGGTACATCCCTCTGACTTGCAGGCACTGCATGCCTGCCTGCTTTAACAGAGCAACAGATTTCATGAACTGTATATTTGTTGGCACTAGCAAGTCAGAGGGAGAGGGCAATAATGGCACCTACCAAGACCGCTGTCTGAGACTGAATTTCAAGAGATTCTTACCTTTTCACCAGATGGTTTAAGATTAGCAAATGAATCTCCTTCAGAAATAGCTTGGGCACTATTTAAAACTTCTGCTTTTGCCCTGGCCATTTTTGCAAGTGGGTATCTCTCTTGTGAGCCTTTTAGGAGTGATATCTCAGTTCCCTATGGCCTTATGGTTTCCTTATGTCCATTGTTTTATCAAAGCCAGATGTTTTGAGGGCTCATCTTTCTGTTATAGGTCTCACAGGTTGGGGTCTGCTGTGGCACATAAACCTCTCACTCCTCAGGGAGAAGCTCTTGTTTTGTGAGATCCCTCCAGATTCAGGATCACCATGCTGATGCTCAGGTTTTTGGCTAGATTGCATCTCTGCCTCTCCTACCCATCTTGATGTGGCCCTTTTATCCTTCAATGTGGAGGAGCTGTTCAGCTAGTTTTCGGGTAGAATTGTCCTATATATACCTATAGATTTGTTGTCTGTATGAGAAGAGATATGTTCAGGATCTTCCTGTGTTGTAATTTTGGATTGCCCTCATAAAGCTGTGTTTTAAGCTTTAGAAAATTTTACTTTTATTTGTTTTTTTATTCAGAGGGCAGGGAACTTTAGAGTCCCTGGATTCTAATATTTGTCTCACTAATACTCTAAGAATATCCAAATAACTCCTTGGCAGTATAGCCTCTTAGCAATTGGTTATTTTTCTTAGTTTCTTGGCCTTTCACTCCATTCATTTTTCTAAGAAAAATTCAATGCTGATCAACAACTCTGCAGATGAGTGTCTTTGATATTCTCAAATTCTGAGGCCTTGGCACTTGAAGTACTGACTGTCTTTATAGCTCTGAACTCTAATGTTTCCCTCTCTCCCCTTGTGAGACTCCTATAAATACTAAGCCACTGTATCTAGTTAAGTCTCTACATCCAATGAAGATAAGCAAATGCTTCTAGAGGAAAAATGTTAACTGATATATGTTCACTATCATTTCATGTCCCTTCTTTCCTGGATCTTGGTTCTCTTTACTCTGTGTGTCTTGATTGTTCTTTGATGCTTTGATAAATTTGTTTCCTATATTTTATTTAGACTGTATAATTTGTATGTGTAGGAAGGTTGTTTGATAAAGGCTAGTTTTTTTTTCATAGCCAGTAGCAGAAATCTTTGTTATTAGAATGTTCTAAAGTTCTACATATTATGCAATTAATTTATTTTCTAAAGTCCTTAGTAAGTACTAGATTTATCCTCCCAAAGATGGTGGTCTTGAAAAAAAGGTTTCTGGGTTGCCAACTATTTTCTCAATTGTTCATTAAGCCTTCCTTTTAGATGAAAAAATAATACTGAAAATGTCATTGATCATATTCCAAATCAAGAGGCACTTGCTGTTTTTCATTTTAAATTATGTATGGAAAGTACAGAAGGCTTAAGTTATGTTAAAATTTGGGGGAGGTTATCTAGTGTCCTGAAAATGCATCATGAATTTGAAAAAGTAAGTAAAATTCTTATCCACTCTTTAAACTGGAATCGAATACATAAAATTTCTTTGGAATACTGAAATAACAGGTAGTTGCAGTTACCTCTGGGAAAAGAGACTGAGACACTGAAAGCCAATTCTGTAAAGGTATCTTATTTAAGGTGAACATTTAATAACATATAGCAACAGCTGACTATGGCACCTTAGCCAAATCTGAAGTATGTTTCCTTCGTTTCACAAAACAAGGGATCAATGAATAGACAGGCGAGAACCAATACATCAATACTCAGGAGACTGAGATTCTTTCCCCCACCTATTTTGCATCTCTTCATGTGCAAGGTTAGTCTTTGTTATTACAAAGATGGCTACTCTACCTCTAAGAATTCAGTTTACATTCTAGGCAGCAAGAAAATGAGTAAAGTTGTAGGGCAAATTTGCCTGCTACTGGAGACTCTTCCCTTTTATCAGGAAAGTAATTTCATGGAAACCTGCGTACAAATTCTGTTTTGGTCTTATTTGTGAAAGTTAAGACACAAGACCACATTTAGCTACAAAAAGTCTGGGTAAGTATTTAAGAATATAAGCATATATATATATACATATATGTATATATATATGAATATATATTCTGAATAAAAGTGTTAGTCTTCATAAGAAAAGCATGAGAGTGAGTATTATGTAAACAACTAGCATTATCTGTCTACTTATCTTTCATGGTATGTACTTACATAATGTTTGATTTTTTAAAAATGTGTCACATCAGTTAAAACATTTAAACATAAAAGTGTGTCACATCATTTAAAACAATTAAAATTACACATTTTAAGCATAGACCTAAGAATATGAAAAATTACTATAGATATTCTATATGTGGGTATATATCTGTGTGTATTAAGGTTATACTCTTATAAAAGAAAATTAAGTCCTATTTGATTTTGTACATAATCTGCCTTATTTTTCATCTTTAAAAAATAACAGATGTTTCTGTATATAACAAATAATATTTATAACCATATATTTTGAAAAGACCATATCTAACTTATGTAACACTCAGTTAGAGTTAGGTAGGGTATATGACTAAATCCAGTAGTATGGTGTTCTAAAAAGTTCTAAGTTCCTTACAGAGTCTCTCAGGTTTTGACATATAACAAGTTATTACGGTGATATATACCCAAATATATAAGAAGTACTTAAGTTTAGTAATATTGTTCCATTGGCCTTATAGCAGTCTCCTTTTTCCCTCTTCAAATTTCTACCCATTTATAAAATTTTTATAATAGCTGCCTAAGCTGACATTGACAGATGATTTTAAGGACAAGATAGAAAAGTGAATCTGGACAAGAATATATATTTTATGTATTATGGCACCTTCAAATAATAATGGAAAGAAAGAACATCTACGAGAACCCCATAGTTAACATCATACTTAACCATTAAAGATGAAATGTCCTCTCCCTAAAATCAGATACAAGACAAGAATGTTGGCTCTTATCACTCCTATTTAACATTGCAATGGAGGTTCTAACTAGGGTAATAAGGTAAAATGAAGTGAAAAAAAAAAAACAGATTGGAAAGGAAGTAGAGCTGTGTTGATTAACAGATAATATAACTGTCAATGTAGAACATGTTTTCTATCTAGAAAACCTAAAGAAATCAGCCAAAAAAAAACCTTCTAGAAATAATAAGAATAGCATGATAGATAGCACAATCTAAGATTAAATAAAAGAATAAATTGGATTTCTAGCAAAAAACAGTCAAAATGAAAGGAAGAAAATGATTCTGTTCATAATGCCAAAATGAATAAAATATATAGAAATAAACTTCTAAAAAGTAAGTATAAGTCTTGTACACTGAAAACTACAAAACATCACTGAGAAAATTAAGGAATATCTGAATAAATTAAGAGATTATTCAGTTTCAATTTTAAGAATACTCACTGTTGTAAAAAATGGCATTCTCCAAAAATTGATTTATAAATTCATTGGAATTCTTACCACTGCCCCAGCAAGAATCACTGTAGAGATACGACTTTTGGAAGATGGGAGTAGAAGGATCCTAAGCTCACCCTGTCCCATGGATACACCCAGATAATAGCCACATCACTACACCAACCCAGAAACAACCTGAAGACTGGCAAATCAGAGATTCCACAGTTAACTGAAGAGAGGAGGCTATATACAAAGAAGGGTAGGAGGGGTGGAAACACAGTTAGGGACACAGCTCTTGGTAAGACTAACCGCCTATTAGAGGGACACCACAAAAATGGAGAAGAGAGAGCAGAACCCACACTAGGCACCCCAGACATGGGAAATATGAGACATGTCCTGGGAAGATGAATCCCCATAACATTTGGTTTTGAAAACAAGTGGGGCTTAATTTACTTGTTATTTTTTACTATCAGTGGGGCTTAATCCTGGGTACTTTAAATATCAACAAGTTTAACTATGGGGGAGCCAGAGAGCAACAGGAAATTGTCCCTGCCCTTAAAGAGCCAGTATAACAAACAACCCCACCAAGTCAAAGCATAGAAGCACCAGTTTGAAAAGCTCTTGGGGTTCACATAAAATGAATTTATTTCCTAATCTCAGAATGCATGCTGAAGGGGCAAATATATTTAGGAGAATTCTCAAAGAACAGAAGAACTGGTGTGCAGCAATTCCTCTCCCCCAACTCCAGCCTAGATACCCCCACACACTGGTGGGAATCAGCAAGAACACCCTCCACCTACTTGGCTAACACCAAGAGCCCCACCCCTATTTTCTTTTATGGATCTATTCAATCCAGCCTGCCCCACTCAGCAGAAGACACTTCAAAACAGCTCCTACCATGACACAATCTTCAGGCAAACCTGGTAGGGACTAGCTGCCACTACAGCATGACTCCTGCACTGGAGAGAAAGGAAGACAACCATACACACTAGTTCAACTGCAGACCCAACAGCCAAACCTTATAATTGACAATGCAGAAAGAGTGCCCTGCTGATCAGTGTATTTGCTCTCCCATAGAGACACTGGGGGCAGATATGTGATCTGACTGCCAGCCCTACCCACTGACAAAAACCTCTCAGAGGACTAGGCAGGGAGAGCAACCTACAGTTTGGTGTGACCACAGCCCTAATGAACAGGGTAAGCGTAGGCATTTCATCTGAGTGCTGATTTTGCCCAACTACAAGCCCCTTGTGGCCCCAGAATATCCTCTTAACAACACAAGGGCTAAACCCAGTGCACAATAGGCAAAGTGGGCAATTAACTGACTAAGCTGAAGGCAAATACAGCTCAGCCACAGCAGTAGGGTGCATGTAACACCCATAGGAAGAAGGAAAACTTCCAAAATCATTTTATGAGGCCAGAATTACCCTGATACCAGAGCTAGATAAACACACTTTTTATTATTTATTTATTTATTTTTAAACACACTTTTAAAAAAGAGAACTACAGACCAATATTTCTGATGAACATGGATGTAAAAATTCTCAACAGAATAGTAGCAAATTGAATCCAAGAATACATTAAAAGAAATCATTCACCATGATCAAGTGGGATTTATTCCTGGGCTGCAAGTGTGGCTCAATATTTGCAAATCCATGTGATACTTCACATTAATTAAAAAAAAAGATAAGAATCATATGATCTTTCAATAAATACAGAAAAAAAAGCATCTGACAAAGTACAACAACCATTCATGATAAAAACCCTCAACAAAGTAGGGATGGAGGGAGCATACCTCAACATAATAATGGTCATTTATGAAAATTCCACAGCTAATATCATCATAATTGGGGAAAAACAGAGCTTTTCCTCAATGGTCAGGAACAAGACAGGGATGTTCACTCTCACCACTGTTATTCAACATAGTACTGGAAATCAAGCCACAACAATCAGACAACAACAACAAAAAATAAATGCATCCAAATTGGCAAGAAAGAAGTCAGACTTTAACTATTTGCAGATGATGTGATAACGTATGTAGAAAACCTAAAAGACTCTACCTAAAATCTGCTAAAACTGATACAAAACTTCAATAAAGTCATTGGATAAAAAATTAACATACAGAAATCTGTTGCATTTCTGTACACCAATAGTGAAGCAGCAGAAACAGAAATTAAAAAACAATCTCGTTTACAATTGCACCAAAAATAATAAGATACCTAGGGGGGGTGCCTGGGTGGCTCAGTGGGTTAAGCCTCTGCCTTTGGCTCAGGTCATGATCCCAGAGTCCTGGGATCAAGCCCTGCATCAGGCGCTCTGCTCAGCAAGGTCTCTGCTTCCTCCTCCCCCTCTGCCTGCTTCTCTGCCTACTTGTGATCTCTCTCCCTCTCTCTGTCAAATAAATAAATTAAATCTTTAAAAAATAATAATAAGATACCTAGGAATAAACCTAACCAAAGATGTGAAAGACCTATAATCTGAAAACTATGAAACACTGATGAAAGAAATTGAAGATGACACAAAGAAATGAAAGACATTCCAAGCTCATGGGCTGAAAGAACAAATATTGTTAAAATATCTATACTACACAAAGCAATCTACACATTTAAAGCAATCCCTATCAAAATACCACCAGCATTTTTCACAGAGGTAGAATAACCAATCCTAAAATTTGTATGGAACCACAAAATATCCTTAACAGTTAAAGCAATCTTGTAAAAGAAAAGAAAAGCTGGAGGCATCACAATTACAGACTTCAAGTTATATTATGAAAGCTGTAGTAATCTAAACAATTTGGTTCTGCCACAAAAATAGACTCATAGATCAATAGAACAAAGTAGAAAACCCAGAAATGAACTTATAATTAATACGTTAATCTTCAATAAAGGTCAATTAATGGTTCAATCAATTAATCTTCAATAAAGTCAATTAATCTTCAATAAAGCAGCAAAGAATATCCAATGGGAAAAATCCTAGAGGAGAACACAGGTGGAACCTCTTTGACATTGGCTGTAGCAACTTCTCACTAAATACATCTCCTGAAGCAAGGGAAACAAAAGTAAAAATGAACTATTGGGATTTCATCAAGAGAAAAAGCTTCTGGATAGTGAAGGAAACAATTAACAAAACTAAAAGGCAACCTTTAGAATGGGAGAAGATATTTGCAAATGACATCTGATAAAGGGTTAGTATCCAAAAATATATAAAGAACTTATCAAACTCAACACCCAAAAAACTAATAATCCATTTAAAAAAATTGGCAGAATATCTGAGTAGACATTTTCCTAAACAAGACATCCAGATAGCTAACAGACACATGAAAAGATGCTCAACACCACTAATCACCAGAGAAATACAAATCAAAACTAGGATGAGATACTACCTCACACCTGTCTAAATGAATAAAATTAACAACACAGGAAACAACAAGTTTTGGTGAGGATGTGGAGAAAGGGGAACCCTCTTACAGTGTTGCTGGAATGCAAACTGGTGCAGCCACTCTGGAAAACAGTATGGAGGTTCCTCAAGAAGTTAAATAGAGCAGCCCAAAGACCCAGGAATTACACTACCAGTTATTTACCCAAAGGATAAAAAAAAAGATTAAAAGGGATACATGTACCCCTGTGTTTATAACAACATGTCAACAACACCCATATTATGGAAAGAGCCCAAATGTCTATCCACTGAAGAATGGATAAAGAAAATGTAGTACGTATGTACAAAGAAATATTACTCAGCAATAAAAAAGAATGAAATCTTGCCAGTTGCAATAACATGGATAGAGCTGGAAAGTATATGCTAAGTGAAAGCAGTCAGGCAGAGAAAGACAAATACCATATGATCTCACTCATATGTGGAATTTAAGAAACAAAACAGATGAACATTTGGTGAGGGGGAAGAGAGGCAAAACACAAAACAGACTCTTAATTACAAAGAACAAACTGAGGGTTCCTGGTGGGGCAGTAGGCTGGGGTATGGGTTAAGTGGGTGATGGGTATGAAGTAAGGCACTTGTGATGAGCACTGTGCATTGTATATAAATAATTAATTCTAATCCTGAATGAATATTCTACTCCTGAAACTAATATTATGTTGTATGTTAACTAACTGGAAATTAAATAAAAACTTGAAAAAGAAAAAAAAAAGGATGAAAGGTCTAAATGTGAGGACTGAAACCATAAACATCCTCAAGAAGAACAGAGGCAATTACTTCTTTGACATCAGCCATACTAAATTCTTTATAGTAAATTCTTCCTAAAATTTACCATAGTAAATTATTCCTAGTAAATTCTTCCATAGTAAATTCTTCATAGTAAATTCTTCCTAGTAAATAAGTCTCCTGAGGAAAGGGAAAATAAAAAGCAAAAATACAAAATACAAAATACAAAATTACAAAATACAAAAAAACAAAAGCAAAAATAAACTATGGGGGCTACATCAAAATAAAAAGCTTATGGTTAAAGAGACAATCAATAAAACTAAAACACAACCTACTGAGTAAGAGAAGATACTTGCATCCAAAATGTATAAAGAACATAAATGATGCAACACCAAAAAACCAAATAATTCAATTTAAAAATGGGCCAAAGACAGGAGCAAGCATTTTTACAAAGAAGATATACAGATGGTCAACAGATACATGAAAAGGTTCTCCACATCATGAATCAGCAGTGAAATGCAAATCAAAACCACAAGGAGCTATTATCTCACACCTGACAGGATAGCTAAAATAAAAAACACAAACAGCAAGTGTTGGTGAAGATGTGGAAAAAAAAAAGATTAGTTATATACTATTACTGGGAATGCAAACTGGTGCAGCCACTGTGGAAAACAGTGTAGGGTTTCCTTAAAAAATTAAAAATTAGAAATACCAGAGGATTCAGTAATTCTTCTACTGGATATTTACCCAAAGAAAACAAACAATAAAAAAAAACCCTAATTCTAAAAAGATATATGCACCCCTCCAATGGCAGTACTATTTACAATTGCCAAGATATGAAAGAAACCCGAGTCCCTCAATATGTAAGTGGATAAAGATGTGGTGTGTATGTGTATGTGTGTACTCAGACATAAAAAAGGAAGGGATCATGCTATTTGCAACAACATGGACCTAGAGGGTATACCACTAAGTGAAATAAGTCAGAAAATGGAAAATACCATATGGTTTCATTCATGTGTGAATAAAAAAACAAAACAGAGTTAAAAAGAGACACACACAAAAAACCAGACTCAAATACAAAGAAAAAACTGGTTGTTGCCAGAGCAGAGGTAGATGGGAGGATGGATGAAATAAAGGGGATTAAGGGTATACTTATCTTGATAAACACTGAGAAATGTATTGAATTGTGGAATTATTATTTTTACATTTGAAACTAATAAAACACTATATTAAGTATACTTGATTAAAGAGAAAAAATACATACTTACATGTTCTGGAAGAAAAAAAAGAATCATTTTAGAAATCGACAACTGGTCCTATAATTAATTTGAAAATGTAAATCACCCTCAGTAGCCACAGCAATATTAAAAAAGAAGAGCAAAGTTGGACTCACACTTCTCTTTCCTTCATTTCACAACTACAAAGTTGCAGTAAGCAACACTGTGTGCGACATAAGTATAGTTATGTCAAACTTTAGAATATAATTGAAAGTCCAGGAATAAACCCTTACATTTATGGCCAACTGAATTTTAATGAGTATATCAGGTCAATTCACTGGGGGAAGAATAATAATTTGAACAAATAGGGCTAATAGAATTGAATACCCACATACATAAAATGAACTGCAACTCTTACTTCACACCGTGCATAAAAATGTATTCAAGGTGAAACATAGATCTAAATTTCAGAGCTAAAATTATTAAACTTTTAGAAGAAAACATAAGAGAAAACTGTTGTGGCCTTCAGTTAGACTAAGTTCTTGATTATGATACCAAAATCATGATACATACAAGGAAAATTTTCATAAATTGGACTTAATAATACTCTAAATTTTTATACTTCAAAACAGACCACTGAGAAAATTAAAAGACAAGCTACAGGCTAGGAAAAATATTTTCAAATCCTGTGCATTATAAAGGACTTAAGTCCAGATATCTAGTCTTGTGACTCAGTAATTAGACCAATAAGACATTTTAAAATGGGCAAAAAAAATTGTATTGTATAGACATTTCACCAAAGATATAGGAGTAGCTAATAGACAAATGTAAAGATGATTATTGTCATTACTTTTTAGGGAAACAAAAATAAAAACCACGGTGAAATACAACTTCATGCCTCCTTGAATACATATAGGGCCAAAGATGTATTCATTGACTGGGTATATGAAAACTGGAACCCTTGAGCATTGATGGTTTCTACTTTTTGGAAAGCAATGGGTTTCTTTAAAAAAAATTACACATGAATGTACTATACATCCCAGCAATTGGACTCCTAAGAATCTATCGAAGAAAAATGAAAACATAGGACTATAAAAAGACATGTAAGTAAAAACTGGAAATAATCCACATATGCATCAACTCTTGAGTAGGAAAAGAAAATGTACTGTATTCATGTAATAAATTTTACACAGCAATCAAAAGTAAACTATTGATACATGCTACAACACATCACACTAAGTGAACGAAGACAGAAGTACAAGACTACATATAGTATGATTCCATTTGAAGAAAATGTTTAGAAAAGAAAATTTATAGAGACAGAATTAATGGTAACCTAGGACTGGGCATGGAGGTAAAGATTAAGATTGGAACGAGGAAAACTTTTGGAGTAGTGGAAATTTCTATTTGTTGGGTAGTTTCTATTTGTTGGATGGTTATACATCACTGTTAATTTACTAAAATCATTAAATCATATCAGTTGACTGGTGAATTTTGTAGTATGTAAGCACACTTCCTTTAAGCTATTAAAACATAGTGGGAACCATTCTTGGAAGCAGTATTTTAAGTGGCCATGGATTTTTCTGTTGCCTTAAGTTCATTAGTTTGCGTAGCTTTAAACAAAGGCCAAAGCACTTGACAGTTTCCTAAGAGTAGTTTGAAGGTTTTAGTTAGTTCATATTTATATAGAATTTATATTCCTGAAAGGCAAGTCCTATTAAAGAATGATAATCATAGTCTGTATTATATCCTCAATCACTTTGGGATGTAAAATCTTTTATCTATTTAATGTTCTTTCTGTAAACCCTTGTCTGGACAGTTCTCACAACTTTGGTGAGAAGTGGAACTAACGAATAGAGTTACATGTCATTCTTGCTCCTTTAAGAGATACTACCTTCTCTGAGGAAGAACAAATTGCACTACAAATGCCCTAATTAATTCTTAAAACAGGCTTGTTCAGAGAAAAATAAAGGATGTCCTTAAAAACAGATGCATAGTCATTTTACAATGTTGCCTGCTTCTTAGATTTCAGGAGTTAATACTGATATCAACTTAGAAATGATATGGTGTTACACAACAATTTTAATTTGGCAAGTGTTATATTTGTACATCTTTTTAAATGACATATTTACTCTTCATAAAATATGTAAAATTAACCAAGAAGTGAAAAAAGACTCCAAATATGCGGGGAAAATGTACCCTACTTCAAGAAAAGCTATAATTAGAAATGCATTGTTTGGGGTGCCCGGGTAGCTCATTTAGTTAAGAGGCCAACTCTTGATTTTGGTACAGATCATGATCTCAGGGTCGTGAGATCAAGTCCCACATCAGGCTCCATGCTCATCAAGGAGTCTGCTTCAGATTCTTTCTCTGCCTCTTCCTTTTCCCCTCCCCCTGCTCAGTCTCTCTCTGTAAAATAAACAAATCTTTAAAAAAAAGAGAAATACATTATGCTTAATATGAGTGACCAGTCTTTCTTGAAGAAAAACAAAGAAGTAGACTACTTTTTCTTCTCTTCAAAATTTTTTCATTCACTATGATTTTTTTGTATATTTATAAATAGATGATCTTAAAATATCAATTTCAGAAGGGAAAAACGAATATGTTGAATAGAGAAACCCAGATTGAATAGAATCCTATCACATTCTTGGCTATCTGGATACTCTCCTACAAACACAGATTTTCCTGTCATTTTATAAAAGTTTTATATGGTTAAAATTAGATTTTGGCTTTAACGTTTAAATCATCCTTAAGGATAGATCCTCATTACATACCATTTTTAGTTTTTAGAGTTTTACTTTTAATTGGATTTATGGGGTAAGGAAATACTACTCTAAGTGTATAATCATCCCAATATTTTTTATTTGACTCACACAAGATTTGTTACAGATAAAGAAACAGATGGTAAGTATAAAAGATATAGTCATGCAACAAACATTCATTTAGTGCCTACTGTGTATTAGATAAAAAATGGTAAAGGAGAAAGGGATTTTTAAAAAAATTATCCTTTGGATATAGTTGACAATGTTACATTAGTTTCAAGAGTACAACATAGTGATTCAACAAGTTTATACATAATGCTGTCCTCACAAGTGTAGCTACCATCTGTTACCATGCAATGCTATGAAAGTATCATTGACTATATTCATTATGCTGTACCTTTTATTCAGTGACTTATTAATTCTGTAACTGGAAGCCTGTATCTCCCACTTCCCTTACCCCTTTAGTCCATCCCTCTACCCCCTTCCCCTCTGGCAACCATCAGTTTGTTCTTTGTATTATAGGTCTATTTTTGCCTTTTGTTTATATATTTATTTTTTAGATTCCACATATGAGTGGAAATCATATGGTATCTGTCTTTCTCTGACTGACTTACTTCACTTAGCATAATACCCTCTAGGTCTTTCCATATTGTTACAAATGGCAAGCTCTCATTCTTTTATATGGCTGCTTAATATTCCATTTTGTATGTATACCATCTTTTCTTTATCCATTGATAAAGAAATCCATTTATTTATCCATTTCTTTATCCATGTAGGTTGCTTCCATAAATAGTGCTACTGTAGACAAAGGGGTGCTTCTTTTTGAATTAATATTTTCAACTTCGTTGGGTAGATACCCAGTAGAAGAATTATTGTATCCTGTGGTATTTCTATCTTAATTTTAAATTAACCCATAATTTTAAGTTTTTTTTTTTAAATTTAATTAATTCTACACCCAACATGGGGCTCGAACTCACAACCCAAAGATCAAGGGTCACACACTCTACCTACTGAGCCAGGCAGATGCCCCACTACTTTACATTGGGTATAAATTTTCATACTGTTTTCCACAATGGTTGTACCAATTTACATTATGATAAACAGTGCACAAGCGTTCCTTTTTAATAAGTAAGGAATTTCATTGGTGGGAAAATGTCACTATATTTTAAATATGGTGGAATAAACTATCTTTCTAAAGTAGTAATGTTTGAGCATAGAAATTGGAGAGCATTTATGTAGTTACTTAGAGGAAGAGCATTCCAGTACACTAACAACAAGTGCAAAGTCTGATGGGGAGAAGAGTAGATGAATGTGAATCATACTCCCCCCTCCCAAGATATGAGGGGAAAACACTTCTTTGGTTATATACAGTGCTTTTACATGAACCTTATAATCCTGTGAAGACCACAATGTTAAAAAATTCTCCCAGTCTTTTGTATCCTTGAAAATGGCTTAATGCAAAGAAACATTCTTCCCCCTTTGTCTTAGATAAAAACTCACAGATATCCTGCCCTGTTTACCTATAAGGCCAGACACAGAGCCCCTAGAATTCTCATTCTTTACCTCATAAATCATTAACTGAACTCTTGTTTCCCATGATCAATTGGAACATTTGGATTCTTGTCTCAGAATACTCAGGTTGTCAAAAAGAATTTACTGTTCTTTCTAGCCAACACCTAAAGATAGGCCACTGACCTACTTCTTTTAGAATATTTACTAAAATGGCTTGTAATTATGAATCCTTCTTTTATTGCTTTTTTTGAATTTTTTAAAAGATTTTATTTATTTATTTGACAGATAGAGATCACAAGTAGGCAGAGAGGCAGGCAGAGAGAGAGGAGGAAGCAGGCTCCCCACTGAGCGGAGAGCCCGATGTGGGGCTTGATCCCAGGTCTCTGGGAACATGACCTGAGCCAAAGGCAGAGGTTTAACCCACTGAGCCACCCAGGAGCTACCCTATTTTCTTTTTTTTAAAAGATTTTCTTGATTCTTTTTTTTTAAAGATTTTATTTATTTGACAGACAGAGATCACAATTAGTCAGAGAGGCAGGCAGAGAGAGAGGAAGGGAAGCAGGCTCCCCACTAAGCAGAGAGCCTGATGTGGGGCTCGATCCCAGGACCCTGAGATTATGACCTGAGCAGAAGGCAGAGGCTTAACACACTGAGCCACCCAGGTGCCCTTCCTCTGCCCATTTTTAATCAGATTGTTTTTTTCTTCTAAAGTTATATAAGTGATTTATATATTTTGGATATTAACTCCTTATCAGACATATCATTTGCAAATATCTCCTCCCATTCAGTAGGTTGTCTTTTTTTTTTTTTTTGATGGTTTACTTCTTATAAAAAAGATTTTTATTTTGACATAGTCCCAATACTTTCTTTTTGTTTTTGTTTCTCTTGCCTTAGGAAACATGCCTAGAAAAATGTTGTTATGGCCAATGACAGATGGCCTGTGTTCTCTTCAGGGATATCAATAATTTCAGGTCTCACATTTAGATCTTCAAACTATTTGGAGTTTTTTTTGTGTATGGTGTAAGAAATTGTTCCTGTTTCATTGTTCTATATGTAAATGTACAGTTTTCCCAGTACTGTTTGTTAAAGAATCTTTTTCTCATTATGTATTCTTGACTCCTTTGTCATATATTAATCATATTAGTGTGGGTTTATTTCTGGATTCCCTATTCAGTTCCATTGATCTATTTGTCTATTTTTATGCAGTACCATACTGGTTTGATCACTACAGCTTTGTAGTATATCTTGATATCTGAAATTGTGATACCTCCAGCTTCATTCTTCTTTTTGGAGATTGCTTTGTCTGTTTGGAGCCATTCCATACAACTTGTAGTGTTCTTTTTTTTAAGTTTTGTAAAAAATGCTATTGGTATTCTGATAGGTATTGCAATGAATCTGTACATTGCTTTGGGTACTAAGAACATTTTAACAATACTACTTCTTAAAATCCATGAGCATGGAATCTCTCTCCATTTGTGTTTCTTCATTTTTTTGGTCAATATTTTATAGCTTTCAGAGAGCAGGTCTTTAACCCCTCCTTGGTTAAGTTTATTCCTAGATATTTTATTATCTTTGATTCAATTGTAGATGGAACAGGTTTCTTAATCTTTCTTTTACTTCATTATTAGCATATAGAAATGCTACTGATTTCTGGGTATAAATTTTGTATCCTGTACCTTTACTGAATTCATTTATTAGTTGTAATAGTTTTTTTTTTTTTTTGTGGAGTACTTAGGGTTTTCTATGTATAGTATCATGTCATCTGCATATAGTGACAGATTAACTTCTTTTTTTACCAATGTGGATGTTTCTTATTTCTTTTCACTTGTTTGCTTAATTGCTATGGCTAGGACTTCTAGTACTGTGTTGAATAAAATTGGTGAGAGTGGACATCCCTGTCTTGTTCCTGATCACAGGGGGAATAGTTCTGAGTTTTTCCACAGTTGAATATGATGTTATCTGGGAGTTTTTCATTTATTGCCTTTTAATATGTTGTATTATGGTCCCTCTAAACCTACCTTGTTGACACTTTTATCATAAACAGATGTTGAATTTTGTTAAATGGTTTTTCTGCATCTATTAAGAGGATAATATTATTTTTATCCTTTTGTTGTTGTTGTTGCAGTGTATTTCATTCATTGATTTGTTAATATTGAACCATCCTTGCATACTCAGAATAAATCTGCTTGATTGTGGTGAATGATCCTCTTCATGTATTGTTAGATTTGGTTTGCTACTTCCCCGCCATCTTGCTCAAATTTCCAGAAGCATAGATTCTGAAGCCAGAATACATGGCTTTGAATCTCAGCTCTGCCGTTTCTAACCATGTGACCATTGGCAATTGATTTTACTGCTCTGTGCCTTGCATCCCTCATTGGGAAACCAAGGATCTTAATAAAAGCATTTGCCTCAGGGCATCTGGGTGGCTCAGTGGGTTAAGTCTTGGCCTTCAGCTCAGGTCATGATCCCAGGGTTCTCTAGATTTGGTTTGCTAATATTTTTTAAAGTATCTTTGTATGTGTGTTTATCAGGGATATTTGCTTTGGGGTGTGTGTGTGTGTGTGTGTGGTTGTCTGGTTTTAGTATCAGGGTAATGCTGGCCTCATAAAATGTACATGGAAACTTTCCTTCCTTTTCTATTTTTTTAAATATTTTGAGGAGAATAAACATTAATTCTTCTTAAAATGTTTGGTAGAATTCATCGGTGAATCTAGTTGGTCATGGACTTTAAAATTTTTTTGATAAATTTTTGGTTACTGACTTGGTTACATTATTAGTAATTGGTTTGCTCAAATTTGCTAATTTATCCTGATTCAGTTTTTTAATATTGCAGGTTTCTAGGAATTTATCTATTTCTTCTAGATTGTCTATTTTTTTGGCATATCATTTTTCATAGCACTCTTTTAAAATCCTATTTCTGTGGTGTCTCTTGTTACTTGTCTTTTGTTTCTGATTTTAATATTTCAATCATTTCTCTTTTTTTCTTGATGAGTCTGGCTAAAAGTTTGTCAATTTTGTTTTATCTCTTCCAAAAACTAGCTCCTGGGTTCATTTTTCCTATTGTTTTTTCAGTCTCTTTGTCACTTATTTCCCTTCTGATCTTTATTATTTCCTTTTTTCTACCTACCTTGGACTTTGTTCCTCTTTTTCTGGTTCTATTAAGTGTGAGGTTAGATTGAGTTTTTTTCTTGTTTCTTGAGGTAGACCAGTGTTTCTATATATTTTCTTCTTAAAACTTCTTTTACTGAACCCCTACATTTTGAACCATTGTGTTTTCAATTTAATTTTTCTCCATGCATTTTTTTCATTTCCTCTTTGATTTCTTTGTTGACTCATTCACTGTTCAGTGACCTGTTATTTAGGATCTATGTATTTGTATTCTTTCCAGATTTTCTCTTGTGATTAATTTCTAGTTCCATACCATTTTGGTCATAAAAGATGCATGATATGATTTCATTCTTTATTGAATTTACTGAGACGTTTTTTAGCCTAACACGTAATTTGTTCTGGATAATGTGTGATGTCCAGTTGAAAGGAATGTGTAATTCACTGTTTGTTGTTGGAATGTTCTGAGTGTATGTTAGGTTCATCAGGTCCAATGTGTCATTCAAGAGCCACTGTTTCCTTGCTGCTTTTCTGTTTTAATGATTTATGCATTGATGTAAGTGTTGTGTTAAGTTCCCCCACTATTATTGTATTGCTGTCAATTTCTTGTATTGTATTGGTTAACTGTATTTAAGTGTTCCCATGTTTGGTGTATATTTACAATTGTTATATCACCTTGTTGGATCGATCCTTTTATCATTATGTAATACCCTTGTTTACCTCTTGTTGTAGGTTTTGTTTAACTGTCTTTTTTGACTCAGTATTGCTATCCTGGGTTTTTCTTTTTTTGTTGTCTTTGTTACCCTTTGCATGGTAAATATTTTAGCATCCATTTCACTTTCATTTTGTATGTGTCTTTGGTTGGGAGGTGAGCCTTTTTAGGCATTATATAGATGGTTCTCTTTTTTTAATGGTTTCACCACTTTATGTCTTTTGAAGGGATCATTTAGACTATTCACATTTGAAGTAAATATTAATATCTATATATGTACCTTTGTCATTTCATTGTTTTCTGAGTTTTTTTGTAGTTCTCTGTTACTTCTCTTTCTTTCTTTCTGATGAGTTTCTGTAGTGTTATGCTAGAGTTCCTTTCTTTATATTTTTTGTGTATCTGTTATACATTTCAGATTTGTGGGTTAACAAGACTTTCACATAAAACATCCTAAGTATATAGCAGTCCCTATGAAGTTGATGGTAATGTAAATTCCAACACATTTTTAAAAACTTATTTTTTACTCCCTTCTCCATGTTTATTGTGTAAACTTTTTATTCATAATGTTTTGATGTCTAGTTATGGCCATTATTTTTCAATTAAATGTTATGCCCCAATACATTTCTTTTAAGAACTGGTTCAGTGGTAATAAATTTTTTAACTTATGTTTATCTGGGAAACTCTTTATGTTTCCTTCAATTCTGAAAAATAATCTTTTTTTCTTTCTTGATTCTATTTTAATTTTTTAAAGTTTTTATTTAAATTTCAGTTAGTCAATACACAGTACAATATTAGTTTCAGGTGTACAATACAATGATTCAACATTGCCCTACATGATCTGGTGCTCACCACAAAAAGTGTGCTCCTTAAGCCCCATTACCTATTTAACCCATCCCCAAATCCAGCTCCCTTCTTGTAACAATCACTTTGTTCTTTATAGCTAAGAGTCTGTTTCATGGTTTGCCTCTCTCTTTTTTTCTCTTTGCTCATTTGCTTTGTATCTTAAATTACACATGAGTGAAATCATATGATATTTCTATTTCTCCAACTGACATATTTCACTTAGCATAATACTCTCTAGCTCCATCCATGTTGAAAATGGCAAGAATTCATTCTTTCTTATCGATGAGTATTATACCATTGTATATATACCACTTCTTTATCAGTCCTTATTCATCAGTAAATGAATATTGGATTGTTTCCATAATTTGGCAATTATAGATAATGCTGCTATAAATACCGAGGTGAATGTGTCCCTTTGAACTTATATATTTGCATTCTTTGAATAAATACCCTGTAGTGCTATTGCTGGATTCCAGAGTAGTTTTATTTTTAATTTTTGAGGAAATTCCATATTGTTTTCAACACTGACTGTTATCAGTTTGCATTCCCACCAACAGTGCAAGAGGGTTCTCCTTTCTCCACATTCTCGCCAATGCCTGTTATTTCTTGCATTGTTGATTTTATCCATTTTGACAGGTGTAAGGTGGTGTCTCAGTATAGTTTTTCCATTCCTTGATGATCACTGATGTTGAGCATCTTTGATGTGTCTGTTGTGCATCTGTACATCTTCTGTGGAAAAATGACTACTCATGTCTTCTGCCCATTTTTAAGTTGGATTGTTTTATGTAGTATAAGTTCTTTATATATTTTGGATACTAACCCTTTATTGGACATATAATTTACAAATATCTTCTCCTACTCTGTAGGTTGCTTTTTAGTTTTTTTCCTTTACTGTGCAGAAGCTTTTTATTTGATGTAGTCCTAATAGTTCCTTTTTGCTTTTATTTCTTTTGCCTAAAGAGACCTATCAAGAAAAAAGTTGTTATGGCTGATGTCAGAGAAATTAATGCCTATGCTTTCTTCAAGGACTTTAAAGGATTGGGGTCACACATTAAGGTCTTTCATTCATTTTGAATTTAGTTTTGTGTATGGTGCAAGAAGGTAGTCTAGAGAATGATGCACTTTCATCCTTTTGCATGTTTCTGTCTAGATTTCCCAACACTATTTGTTAAAGAGACTATCTTTTTGCCATTGGACATTCTGTCCCACTTTGTTGACCATATACTTGTGGGTCCATTATGATTAGTTGACTGTATACTTGTGGGTCCTTTACTAGGTTTTCTATCCTCTTCCATTGGTCTATGTGTCTATTTTTGTGTCACTACCATACTGTCTTGATCACTACTGCTTTGTAATAGAGCTTGAAGTCTGTAATTGTGATGTCCCAGCTTTGCCTTTCTTTTTCAAGAGTGCTTTGGCTCCATACAAATTTTAGGATTGTTTGTTCTAGCTCTGTACATCATACAGGCCATATATGAAAAATCTGCAGCTAATATCATACTCAAGTGGGGGAAAACTAAAAGCTTTTCCTCTACATCCAGGAACAAGTCAGGGATGTCCAGTCTCACCACTGTTGTTTAACGTGATACTTGAAGTCTTAGCCTCAGCTATCAGACAACAAAAAGAAATAAAAGCCATGCAAATCAGCAAGGAAGAAGTCAAATTTCACTCATAGGCAACATGATACGCTATGTAGAAAATGCAAAAGACTCCACTAAAAAGTGCCAGAACTGATGAACAAATACAATAAAGTAACAGGATACAAAATCAATGTACAGAAATCTGTTGCATTTTTGTGAAACATTTTTTTGGCTCATGACCTGAGCCAAAATCGAGTCAGACACTTAACTGACTAAACCACTCAGGTGTCTGTCTTGCATTTCTGTACACCAGTAATGAAACAGCAGAAAGAGAAATCAAGGGATCAATCCCATTTACGATTCCACCAAAAACTATAAGATACCAAGGAATAAACCTAACCAAAGAGGTAAAAGATCTGTACTCCACAAAGTATAGAACACTTACCAAAAAAATTGAAGAGGACACAAAGAAATAGAAAATCATTTTTCCATTCTTCCATTCTTCCAATTTCTTCCAATCTGGGATTAAAAGAGCAAACATTGTTAAAATGTCTATACTACCCCAAACAATCTATGCATTTAATGCAATCCCTGTCAAAATGCCACCAGCATTTTTCACAGGTCTTTCATCCATTTTGAATTAATTTTTGTGTATGGTGTAAGAAATTGTCCAGTTTTCCATCACCATTTTTTGAAGAGACTGTCTTTCTCCCATTGTATATTCTTTCTCTCTTTGTCAGAAACTAATTGAGCATATAGTCGTGGGTTCATTTCTGCATTTTCTATTCTGTTCCATTTTTGTTTTTGTTTTTCAAGACCATTTTAGCTATTCTTGTTCTATTTAGTTCCATGCAAATTTTAGGATTATTTGTTGTCGTTCTGTGAAAAACGTTGTTTTCATTTTGATAGAGATTACATTAAATTTGTGCATTGCTTTGTATAGTATAGACATTTTAATAATATTTGTTCTTTCAATCCATGAGCATAGAGTATCTTCCCATTTGTTTATGTCATCTTCAGTATCTTTCAGCAAGGCCTTATAGTTTTCAGAGTACTGTTCTTTCACTTCCTTGGTTAAGTTTATTTTTAAATATTTAAATTAAAATATTAATACAAATTAAACTTATTATTTAAGTTTATTTTTTTATTTTTTATTTCTTTTCAGCATAACAGAATTCATAAGTTTATTTTTAAATATTTTATTCTTTTGAGGGCAATTGCATATGGGATTATTTTCTTAATCTCTCTTGCTGCTACTTCATACAGAAATGGAACAGATTTCTGTATGGTAATTTTATATCCTGAAACCTTATTGAATTCATTTTTAACTTCCAGTGGTTTCTTGGTAGTCTTCAAGGTTTTCTATATATAGTATATATATAGAATATATATATATATATTCTCACTATATATATATATATATATACAGATAACACTATATATATATATAGTGTTATCTGTGGATAGTCAAAATTGTACTTCTTCCTTACCAATATGGATGCCTTTTATTTCTTTGTCTTGTCTGATTGCTGGGGCTAAGTCTTCCAGTTCTATGTTTATTAAAAGTGGTGAGAGTGGACATCCTTATTAATGATCTTAGAGGAAAAGCTCTCAGTTTTTCACCAATAAGTATGATGTTAACTGTGGGTTTTTCACATACGGAGTTTATTATGTTGAGGTATGTTCCCTCTAAACCTACTTTGTTGAGAGTTTTTATCATGAATTGATGTTGTACTTCGTCAAATGTTTTTTTACATCTAGTGAGATGATAAAATAGTTTTTATCCTTTGTCTTGTTAATGTGATGTATCATATTGATTCACTGGTAAATACTGAACCATCTTTGTATCCCAGAGATAAATCCCACTTAATCATAGTGAATGATTTTTTTAATGTATTGTTTCATTTGGTTTGTGAATATTTTGTTTGAGGATTTTTGCATCTATATTTGTCAGAGATACTGGCCTGTAGTTTTTTTTTTTCTTTTTTCTTTTTTTTTTTTCTGTAGTGTGTTTATCTGGTTTTGGTACCAGGATAATGTTGGCCTCATAGAATGAATTTGGAAACTTTTTTTTCTGTTCTATTTTTTGTTCTTTCTCTTGGAGCATATTCTTCTATTTCCCCAATTTTGCTTGACTTTCTGTGTTTGTTTCTATGCATTCAGCAGAACAGCTATGTCTGCCAAATTTAAAGTAATGGTTTTGTGTATGGTCATCCCCTATGTAAAAGGTGTGTGCTTGGTGATTTTTGCTGACTGGCTGTGGCTGTGGCTGGTGTGAGCTGGGGGTCCCAGGGCTCTCCATGAAACATGTGTTCTGGCAAGACAGCTTAAGTCTAAAGTGGGTGCAGGTCTGTTTGGTCCTTGGGCCCTACATGCAGAGTGTACATGGGCAGTATAGCTGAAGCTCAAATGAATGTTTCTGGGGTATCCTGGGGCTTTCTGCACAGAAGGTGCCTGGCATTATGTCTGGAGCTGAGGTGGGGTATGGTCCAGGAGGTCAGGGCTTTCTGTATAGCAGGTACCCTGTATAGACAGATGAAACTGAATTGGGTGCAGCCTGGATACAGGTTGAATTAGGTAGGCTGAATTAGGCAGGCTGGTGTTCTGTGTGCTGAGGGCACCCTGGTAAGACAGCTGAAGCTGAAGTGGTTGCAGTCTGAGGGATCCTGGGCTCTCTGGGAAGAGGGTGCCCTGGAGGGGCAGATGGAGTCAAGGTGTGTTATAGGCTAGGAGATCCTGGGGTGCTCAGCACAGGGAGCACTCTGGCAGGACAGCTAAACCCAAAGTGGTATCAGTCCTGTGTGGTCCTTGGATTCTTCATGCAACATGTGCCCTGGCAGGACAGCTAAAGCTGACGTAGATACCAGCAATGGTGTGCTGGGGTGCTTGGTGCCCTGGCTGGACAACTGGAGCTGAAGCTGGCATAGGCAGGGATATTCAGGGTCCTTTGCACAGAGGGTGTACTAGATGAGTGGCTCGAACAAAGGCAGGCATGAGCCAGAGATTCCTGGGGCACCCTGTGCAGGAGTCACCCTTGTGGGGTGGCTGGATCAGAAGCAGGCATCAGCTGGGACGTCCTGGGGTGCTCTGTACCTAGGTAGCTCTAGCAAGCCATCTGAAGCCAAAGTGGTGTGGGCCTGGGCGTTCTGGTGTGCTGGGCTTCTGTGTCACCTTGGGAAGAAAGCTAGAGCTGTAGTAAGCACTTCCCAGGGTTGTCCCAGTATGCACTGCCCTGTGGCTGCCTTGGTGGAATGCCTGGGGCTGGTGAGGCCTAGGAGCCTTGGGCTCACGAGGGTGTCATGTCCATTAGGGTGTTCAGACCATGCACTGGTCTGGGCTCTCAGGGTGAAGGGGGGAGCCTTGACCCTGTCCATCAGCTCCTCCCACATGGAGGTGGTTCTAGCCCCTCCCTCCTTGTTTGGCAGAGTTCTAGGGGTACTTCTTTTATATGCTAGTTGTTCTTTTAAATTGAAGCAATTTTTCTTTGTCCTAGGGCATGTGGAGCTGATGTGGGCCAGGGAACTTGGATCTAGCTGAGGCAGCAAGTGGGTTAGGGCATATGGGCTCTGCTTCCATTCACAGTTCTTAAGGTGTAGAAGGAGGTAGATGGTATCCACAAGCCCCTCCCTCTGGAGAATGTTCTATCAGTTTTCTGCCCTGTACTGTAGTTTGGTAGAGTTCTAGAGCTGGTTCTTTCATATGCTGGTTGACATTTTAACGCCATGGCTTTTTTTTCTATGTCCCATTGTGTCTGGGGCTGGTGTGGGCTAGAGCATTTGGGGGCTCATTGAAGGAGCAAGTTGGCTGTAACATCTGGATCTTGCTCTTGTCTGAATTTTCAAGGCAAAAGGGGAGCATTCACCATGTCATTCTCCAGTCCCTCTGAACCAGAGATTTCCCTGGCACGTCCTCCATCATTGGTGGAGTTCTAGGGTCGGTTCTTTTGTATAGTAGCTGCTCATTTAAATCATGGCTTTGTTTTATGCCCAAGGACAGAGGAATCTGCACCCAGGCCCTCAGTACTATCCCTCCCCACCACAGTTCACATCAGGGTAAAGTTTTCCTCTTTTGCCAGGTCTTTGTCTCTCTGTTCTCTTTTGTTGTTCTCTCTATCTTTTGTTGTACAGAAGCTGTTCCATCAGCCCCTAGTTCTTCTTCAAGAGGAAGTGCTCTATAAAGAGGAGTAATTTGTTGTATTCCATGGAAGAAGTGAAATCAGAGTCTTCCTACATTGAGATCTTGGACCACAACCCTTCCTCTTTTTTTTTTTTTTTATAACATGTACATGTCTCCTATAACTCAGAACTGTTTTTCTCTTGGATCTGAAAGGTGTTTCTTTGAAATGTAACCATCAGTAAGGATAGGGCTCTGTATCTCAGTCTCTGTGCGTGGATAGAATCTTAACTTAGATAATCACCAGCTTGCAGACACAGCTGGCTTAATCACAGTTACACTGACCAACCCTTTGTAATTTTTTTACTTCCCTGACTCTACTTGAGTGACCCCTCACTCCCTTATTTCAGTCGCTCCCCTTCTCCTCCCTTCATTTCCCTTTAAAACACCCAATAACCTTTGTGAAAATTAGAACTGAGCCCAGCTCTCTCCTTTACTGTCAGTAGTTATTAAATGGGTTTTTAACAAATATCTGGTTTTTATCTTTGACAGGGTTATTCCTCTGTATCAGTGTTATATACTACTCTCCAACTAAAAGGAGTAAATCCTAGCAAGGCACTTAACAAACTTTCACAACAGTGAACTGAGTCTAAGAAATTTTTACAAAGGCAAGTCTCTGTCTAAGCTGAGATTTTCCCCCCTCTTCTGTGATTTCAAGTTATGGGAGAAGTGGTC
The DNA here is from genome assembly GCA_004024625.1 of Mellivora capensis. NCBI lineage: Eukaryota > Metazoa > Chordata > Mammalia > Carnivora > Mustelidae > Mellivora > Mellivora capensis. Next base: position 10,619 of record PISX010013520.1, on the reverse strand, counting down.
AGGTAGAGTGGGAAGGCAGTATATCTTCAAAGTGCAGCTCAGAGTGACACACATGTCTCTGATGTGGTAAGAATGTAGTTAAACAGTCCTCTAGGGCATACCTGAAAAAAAAAAAAAAACAGATCTAGGGGGTCCTAAATCACTAGCAAGATGAAAAGAAACAGCATGGTAACTATTGAAAAAAGAAGGAGAGAAAAGAAAGTGAGGAAGGCAGGAACGAGGAGAAGGTAATGCAATACATAAATTAGTCAGCCTAGAATGAAGCATAACCCAAGGAAGAAAAGATAATTCCCTCCATGTCCTTTGTACTATAATACAACATATGTATTCAATAAGACTAGAGCTCAAAGATGAGATGATTAATATGAGATTAAAATGAGTATTACAGATCATAAGAAATAAAATATTAAGGAAAAAACAAATACCATTCAGAAAAAATAAATTAAGAATAAATAATCCGAAGAGAACAGAACAAAAATGATGGAAAACGGAATTACTAACCTGGAGAGATGGCTGATACAATCATGGTCAATGTAGATCAAACTGAAAACAAAGGGATTAAAACCATTAGAAAAAAACTATTAGATATAGAGTGTGGATAACTATGATTCAAAGTAAAAATAATTTAATAGAGAATCCCAATTAACACAGATTGAAACAGATAAAAATTTCTCTAAAATTGGGGAACAATATAAAGTGATTGGGAAAAACCCTTATTCCAAGAAACACTGAGACATATTGTGGTTCAATTATTGAAGTGGAAGTGTGAAAAAATATTATTTAGTCATCCAGAGAGAAAAATTAAGTCACTTTGAAGAAGAAAAATACAGACCAATGGCCAGATATTTCTGAAGGAAAATTTAACTGAAAAATGTATTGTCAGGCATGGGACTGTAGACAGTATCAACCAACCGTTTTAAAATTTTTTTAAGATTTTATTTATTCATTTGACAGACAGAGATCACAAGTAAGCAGAGAGGCAGGCAGAGAGAGAGAAAGGGAAGCAGGCTCCCCTCTGAGCAGAGAGCCCCACGCAGGGCTCGATCCCAAGACCCTAAGACCATGACCCAAGCCGAAGGCAGAGGCTTTAACCCACTGATCCACCCAGGTGCCCCCAACCGTTTTAATAAAAGAAGTGAGGGAGAATACCCATAAGGCTTTGTGTTTGGTTTTGTGTTTAGGGGGAAATTAATTTACAATTTGTGACATTATTGAAATCTAGACAATTGAAAAACTTAAAATGAAAATCCCTGAAAGAAATTAATAAAATTGATAAAAGTGATTAAATCCCTTTATAATAGAATTAATACCAAACAATTGGTAGGGTTACAGAATAGAGTGGAAAATTTACAAATCTTGGTCAGATAGTATTAACATGATCACAGGATGTGTGGAAAACAGCGAGCACTCATCTCATCTTTCAAAGCAGGGAGTTGACCAATATCTTAACTGAAGCATGGGTTAAAAAATAAATAATGACTTCAGCCTCTTACTATTTTCTACAATATATTGGGTTTAGAGGACTCTTTTAGGGTATGATAACTCTTAGAAGAATCATTTCTTTCATGTAAAACAGATTTTCTTTTGTACTCAATTTGCTTTCCTTTAAAGTAAACGAATACATTTTATTTAAAAATAAAAATAGAAAAGACATAGTACAATTAGGCTATTACTAAGCTGTTGTTAATTATTTTCACAGCTGTAATATATTTTCCTCTTTTTATTCTACTTTTAAGTAGTGGTGACTAGTTAAAACTACATATAGAATTCATATGCAAGTTTCAAGGACCAATAAGAAATGTTGAATAGAAAGGGGAAATAACAATAAATGTTCTATGAGAGATTTAAGTAAGTGGTAAATTGATAGGCGAGTAATGAATATGTTTGGGGAATGTAAGAGTGCTGGAAAGCAAACTGAAAACAAGATAAAAGGATTCTTTACTCCTAAGTTTGAGGTATTTGATATGGAATGTATGTTATTCATGTGTGCATATCACTTTACAAAATTTAAAGTTTCGTATTTACCTACTCTTGAAAAATCAACTCCATTGTATTTTAAATTGAAAACTTGCCCTCTTTTATTACCAACAGTAACAGAGGTCATTTCAGTACTCAGTAATAATGCAGGTATAAATGAGTTAAGTATGTTAATGGGATGATTCCTAACAAGTTTATTTGACAGTATCCCTCCATGTTATTTGATTAAGAAATGTGTGAGAACCTTGCAGATAAATCTAAAAAAAAAATCCTTATACATAGCAATGTCCTCATGATTCTCTTGTCAGTACTAATGTTTATTATTTGGTTAATTAAATTATTTTATAAGCAATGAGCTAATATAATTGACTAGACATTTAAAAGGAAATTCTAATGTAGAAATATTTTTCAAAATTTTCTTTATGTGTGTAATTCTAAATTGTAATTCAACGAGAACACAAAAATCACTAGTGCTTTATAGGAATAAGGGAATGAATTCACAGTATTGTAAGTTTTATGGTATCTACTTTCAATCTAGAAAATAAATAAATATTGACTACATGCTCTGGCAGATGTTTTATTAAGAGGGAGATGAATATGACCATCCCTGCCCTAAAAGAGCATAGTATGATTATGCTCAAGGCTAATGCAAAGGTGTTCTAAGCATTTTCCTGAAGTTACATAATAATGCTTTACTTTTGCATAGCCCTTTGCAGTAATAAATAACACTTACAAATATTATCCTATTTATTACCACAATCACTCAGACTCGGTGAATTTACTTACAATCTAATACTGTAGCATGGTGACATAGAAACACAAAATAAAAAAAAAATCAGCACTTTGTTCTACTCTCAAATCTGCTTCTCTATATCTTCATCTTATTCCTAATTAGTTCCTATACCTGCTTTCTCTTAATCCCCACCACCATCTCAAATGCAATATAATCCCTGTTTTAGAAATGAGGTAACAAAAACTCAGTAGCTTGTCTTAGATAACAAAGCTTACTCTATAAAGAAATCTGGAATGTAAATCAATTCCCCATTTTTCCAATGTGAATATGTTTCCAATTTGGAAAACTGCGAATACACTAATTTGTAGATGATATTGTCTCTGTTTGACATATTTAAATAATTCAATTGCTCATTTAAATACATGTTATATAAATATTATTTGTTTAGATGTACTGGGATTTTTCCTTCATATTTTATGAAAGAAGTTTATTTCAACTCCTCACATAAATCTTAGATATCATTAACAGTGGGAGACTGTTATATTTGTGATCCCTGATATACCATGCCACCTGCTCTTGTGTAGTATCATTTACCTCTCAGCTTGGTCTTTTGACTTCCTTTGGCTAATGGAGCTTTAGCAAGTGTGATGCAACTGAAGACTTGATAACAATGTGACATGTGAATATTCAGGCTTTACCCTATTGGTCTGCTCACTCTTTGAGGCCAGATGCCATGCTGGAATAATGCTTGCATCAGACTAATGAATGATCAAGTCGAGAGATTATCTTCAATATAAGAGCCCCAGCCAAGCTTCCAGATGCTTGGCAACTCCAAGAAATGCCACATGGAGCAGAGACAAGCCGTTCCCAGCAAAATGGGGCAAACTGCAGAATCCTGGGAAAATAAAAAGTTGTATTTCAACTTAATTTAGAGATGGTTTGTTTTTCAGTAGGTAATTGAAATGTTATCTACAGTTTTACTGCAACCATTTTTTGAGTCATCCATTTTCTACTTCATACCAACTCGGCTTACTTCTAAGATATTTTGAATGACTTATATTGTCACCAGAATTTTTATTCCTGGGCCTAAGTATCTATTCCCACAACATTAATAGAGTTTCAATTTATTTATCCTGTAAGTCTACCCTTGTGATTTTCACAACATAAGCACTTTTGTAAGGCTTTAAAAAGTGAGTTATAAAATGTTTATTTACAAAGATGCCCAACAACTGCCCTTGTGAGATTATGCTGTAATAATTGCTAAATCTGTTTAAAATTTTAAATATCCAAAAGGAGTTGTGACTAAGGTAGTTTCAGGCTAATTTGTCTTCTTCCATCATGACTATGTTGTATAAAAGTTATTGAGACAGTACAAAAGGCTTTCTAAAGTCGAATGTTACTACTCAAATAAGAGTCTTGCAGACTAGCAGCATCCAGCATGAGATGGGACCAGAATTTAGAACTTCAGCCCAGATCTATTGAATCAGAATGTGCATTGTAATAGTTTCCCTAAGGAGATTAGTATACATATTAAAATTGAGAAGTAATGGGTCTGAAACAGAAGTAGGCAAACTACTGGCCTACATGTCTGTCATATTTGGTCCACTATCTATTTTTATAAAGCAAGTTTTATTGGTACACAGCCATGTCCATTAATTTACATGTTGTGTATGGCTGCTTTCACAACACAACATTAGAGGTGAACAGTTGCAAGAGAGATTATATGGACTACAAAGCCTAAACTATTCACCGTCTAGCCCTTTATAGAAAAAATTGTAAATTTCTGATCTAGAGTATAAGAGTATCCCATATTTTAAAGAGGTAATTTTGAGAAAAATCGCCACATTTTAAAATCTAGTATTAGCTTTGACCTCAGGCTATAATTTAGTCTCTTTTAGACTTTGTTTTTCTCATTAGTAGAATGATGACAGCAGTGGCCGCCAGGGGTGTGTGTGTGTGTGTGTGTGTGTGTGTGTGTGTGTTACATGGGAGAAACAATTAGATATTTGGATATCATGTCCAGTACTCTTTTGAATGCTCTTTTATTGAGGATATGAAGATGAAAAAATATATAGAATCTTATTTTAAAACACATGCCACCCCTTGCTAGTATGTAATCATTCTTGGAAGTGGAAGTCTGCAATAAGAAGTAAAGTGCTTAACCTGGTGAATCTATACATAATTGATTTTGAGCTCTCTTAAAAAATAAACATGCCTAAATTAAATAGGTATGACTCTATTAATCTGCTGCTTTAAGAGGCTATTTGTCCTCAATTTCACACTCATAAATTGCTACTATGATCAAATCATTCCGGGAAAAGTAAAATCAATGCCTGTACAATGTTATAGCTGGCAATTCAATGAAAATATGTGGGACTTTCAGGATACAGCACATGGTAGACTGAAATCAAGAAGCAAAACCTGATAAAAAGAATTTACTACTTGGACCTAAGGTGGGCAGCCTGGCAGAGCTCCAGAAAGTGGTAACATCACTTCAGACCTACTGTTGGGCTATTAGGAATATGGCAAGAAGTAAGATAAAAGTAACCTTTGTAATGCAATGCAGCTCTGGGCTATTTCTCATAGAAAAATGACAAATGAACTTGCCTTTAATAAGCAGACAATAGGGAGGAAAAGTGATTGATCCATTGTATGCATACGCTATTTATTTAGACATATGAGTGAAAGTACAACATATGGATAATATCAAGGTTAAGGAAAATTTGAGACTAATTCTTGCAGTTAGAAAAAGCAACTAAATAACACTAAGAATTCAAGATACAGATGGTATCTACTAAGAAAACTCTGAAACAAAATATACTATAGAAGAAATCTAACTAGTAAGCAAAACCTCAAGTTGAATGCAGATTATGGATTTATAACAGCTTTTCAGAGTTAAATAAATTTGCAAGTCAAGACAGCAGACCACGACTGATTCAGTTGTCTAATATCAGAGGTCCTCAAACTTGGAGGCACATCAGAATGCTCTGGAGGGCTTGTTAAAATACAGGTTGCCGGATTCTATCCCTGAGAGTTTCTAATTCAGTAAGTTTGAGATGGGGGTCAGAGAATTTCCATTTCTAACAAGTTTCCAGGAAACGCTGATGATGCTGTCTGGGGACCATACTTTGAAAACCCCTGGCTTAGATCATACTGTGCTGGGAAGAACTGAGGAAGTCTGATTTTACATCTCTCATTCTTATAAATGCTTTCAACTCTCACAGGAAGGTCAGAATAGTTACAGTCCTTTAAAATAAGACAAGAAGTTGTACATACGCTTTGGTCTAGGCACACACTATAAGATAATTCTTTAAAACAGTATTTGGATCTGGAGCTTAGCATTTTAAATAGCCGATACAAACTTAACGTTATAATAATTGTGTTACTAGAATTCACTTTAGAAGAATTAGGCCAAATAGTATTTCGTCTAAATTTCAAAAACAGAAAATAGTTTGAAGGTTGCTTTTTTTCAGAACTGCCATCTAAATACTTAGGGTGTAAGTTACCAAGGCATGCTTTTCCTCAGAAATAACTTGATAGCAATTTTCAGTGTTTTTTGAATGCTTAGTATGAGAAAGTATTTTATTTACTTCTAAGGTGTTAGTAGTAGGTAGGTGGTATGATTTTGCTTTAAAAGGCAATTATCTGGCATGACACTGCTATTTGCATAATAAACCACACATTTCTACTTTGTTTGCCAAATGTAGGAAATTATGTTTGTAAGATGCTGTGAAAATTTAGGGAAAAAAAATTTTTCCCCGGCCCCAACCAGAATCCTTCTTTGAAAGATATGTCTGTCAATGTCTCATACATTTATGAGAAAACCTGAAGAAGTTCGTTACCCATAAAAGGTATGTAAATTTTTATAATCCTTTATTTAAATGTGTGGTGAGTTTCTATTGCTAACTAGGATTTTGCAAGGAAGAGTATCTAAACCAAAATGTGTATCACTGAATAAGACTAAAATCTGTAACAAAACCCAGCAAGATAATGTCAGCCAAGAAATCAAAATAAAATAAAAATTTAAAAGGCATTAAATTTTTATATCATCTTAGAAGAGTTTTGCATTTTTCAAGATTTGCTGGTAGAATGATAAAACACTGTAAAATCTTATGGTCTTGCAAAGATAAAATCAGAGGAAAAAATGAAAATAATGAAAGCTAAATGTGCATGTGGCATTCTAGAGAGTGGAGCACAGACTGAAGATGGAATGGAAGTCGACTGTGTGGTGTCCATAGTAAGTGACGGACCCTCTGCAATGCCATAAAACATTCATACAGACTATTAATATACCTCAAAAGTGAGGCATGAAAAGAAAGAACCAAAATTATTCTTCTCAGTAATCCTGACTAGATATCGGAACAACACATATTTTCAGCTCTGCAAAGATGATGATGAGGGAAGGCAAGGAAGTATGACCAAGAAAATCAAGGAAGAGTAATTTTATTCAGCTGCCAGTGATAAAAACCTTGCATCAAATGCAAATAAAGGGAGACAATAAGCAAATTTATGATCTCACATAATGTGAAGCTCACAGGTGAGGGCAGAATAAAGGCTTGCTATGCCAGGGCTCCACATCAGTGGCTCAGATTCTCTTGGCTTGTTTCTTATAATACCCTTAGAGGACACTGATCCGGGAGCAGAGTGTATGAGAATAAGTTCCTCTCTAGAACACCCCTTTGGTGCCCATGTTTGGCTCCTGACTGTAACCCTGGGTAATTTACTTCTCTGCTATTCAGATTTCTCTTTTTAAAACCAAATACGATGTTCTTTTCAGCTTGACAGTAAATATACATGGGTGCCTAGGGGGCTCAGTGAGTTAATCCTCTGCCTTCAGCTCAGGTCATGATCCCAGGATCCTGGGATTGAGCCCTGCATTGGGCTGTTTGCTCAGCAGGGAGCCTGCCTCCCTCCTTCTCTCTCTGCCTGCCTCTCTGCCTACTTGTGATCTCTGTCTGTCAATTAAATAAATAAAAATCTTAAAAAAATTTAAAAAACCAATAGATATACGTGTAAAGTACTTAAAACTTGGTGTCACTTGAGTCTATCAAAAAAGGTTGACGATGATGATGATGATGGTTATGGTGATGATTCCTCTGTCACTCAGAGGACTTTGATATGTTTCTGTCCTGTGGGAGACATAGCTGCAAACAGAGAATGGCATATAATATGTGTCAACACTGAAAAGTTGAATATTAATTTCTGAAGCTTAATTAGTACCCTGCCAGAGTGACCCCTAAGTATGCACTCCTAGCCTAGTATTCTGTTAGTGATGTTAGGTGCCTGGTGTCTGGGACTTCAGTACCCAGCTTCTCCCTCTCGTCTACCATAGGCACTGAAGCTCTAAGTAGTAACCAGGAATGCAGGAATGGCATTAGCATTTCTTGTTTCCTTTGGAGCCCACGTTCCTTTCTTCTGTCCATTATCTCCTTGTGCTTCACCCAGGTGACTCATGTGTGGATTACCTGGCCTTTAAAAAAATCATTTTATCATTTCATTAGATAGTTTTATATTTTCTTTTCTGAACAGTCTTTACCACTGTTCTCTGTTGGGGATTCTTCCCCTATACCTAACAATGACCTTTTCCTCCAAACCCTTCTTTTAAATTACATTTCCATTAAGTTAGATTTTTTTTCTTGGCCAAGTAGATAATGTTTAAACTATATGTGATAGGTAAAATAATTTTTTCAAAGGTACCAATAATAATAATAATAATAATACTTAATAATAACATTAATAATTTTTAAAATCCTGAATACATGAAAGACTGTAGAATTAAAAACAAATGTGTTTTGGGGTTAGCAATCTGGTGCAAGGAAGAAAATACCCTAATAAAGCATATATACTCACGTTAATCAACTTGAAAAAAATGATCAAAGTTTAGACTTCCAGAAATATTTCAAATCATTCATATATAGGTCATAACTGTGGAAATTGGGTTGAGGGAATGATATTTAGGCCAAAGCAATTGTTTGAGTTATTTTCACTGGAAGACTTTTCAAATTACTGAAAATGTAATTAAAAATGTAATGAAAAATGATTCACTTAGACAAATGGCTTCCTTAGTTCACTGACACTGTAAGATCTCATAACTCATAACATGTAAGTCTTAGAAAGGCTGGAATTTTTCACTTTTTTCACAGTTAAATTTCTAACACAGAAGTAGATGTGGCACAAGTAATGTACTAAATACATATTTGTTGGAAAACTTAATTTAAAAATAATCACTATCTTTTAGGGCTAGAATAGAATATATCTTGATTATCCCAGATTTCCATGTTATGTTATCCTGTGTATTTTTATAATCAGCTAATATACTTAAAACTTTACCTTAAAAGTATTTTGGGGGGTGCCTGGGTGGCTCAGTGGGTTAAGCCTCTGCCTTTGGCTCAGGTCATGATCCCATGGTCCTGGGATCGAGCCCCATATCGAGCTCTCTGCTCAGTGAGGAGCCTGCTTCCCTCTCTCTCTCTCTCTGCCTGCCTCTCTGCCTACTTGTGATCTCTGTCTGTCAAATAAATAAATAAAATCTTTTAAAAAAAGTATTTTGACATAGATTCAGACACGATATGAAAAAGTTGCAAGAATAGTACAAAGAATTCTTGTATACTCTTAAATCATATTCTCTAAATATTGGCATGTACCCTCTGCATTCATGTAATATATACATATATATAGATGTTAAGGGTACTCCTAACCATAGGTAATCATCAAAAAGGGAACTACCATTTATACAATAATATTAGCTCATCTGAAGACTTTATTCAGATTCCACCAACTGTTCCTATAATGTCCTTTATTGGAAAATAAACCCCTGGATTATGTGTTGTATGGTGTTATAAGGTTATTTTTTAAAAATGTCTTTTAATCTTGATGTTTCAGTCTTTTGTTGTCTCTTAGAACCTTTTTTTTTAATGAATACAGGTCAGTTCTTTAATGGAAATTCTCTCAATTTGAGTTTGTCTTATGTTTTTTTTTGTGTGTGATGAGATTCAGGTTATATATATTGTGGCAGGAACATAATAGATATGATACCATCACATTAGGGTTCACATGATGTTGATTTTCTCCATTATTACTTTTGTTAACTTTGGGCACTTGGTTATTGCATTAGTTTCCTCTTGCTGCTTTAATAAATTACCACAAACTCAGTGGCTTCAAACAACTCAGATTTATTTTATTACAGCTCTGTATGTCAGAAATCAGACACAGGTCTGATGAAAATTAATGTCAAAGGACTGTGTTCCTTCTGGACACTCTACGGAAGAATTCTTTTCCTAGTTTTTTTTAGCTTCTAGAGGTGGCAAACAGGATTGTGGCCTCTTCTTCCATCTTCAAAGCCAACAACACTGCATCTCTCTGACCTTTTTTCTATGGTCAGCATCTCCCTTTGACCACAGCTGAGAAAGATTCTCCACTTTTAATGATTCTTATGATTATATTGGTGTATCTGGATAATTCAAGATAATCCCCAGTCTCTAGTTCCTTAATCTTAATCACATCTTTCAAGCCCTTTTGTCATGTAAGGAACAGAAAACGTTCTGGAGTTTAGAACATGGACATTGTTGGTGAGGGGGCCCTGTTTCTTCAGTGTAAAGTTACCATTTTCCCTTCTGTATTTGACAATTGTATTGGGGGAGATAGCTTGAGCCTATGTAAATATTTTGTTACTCACCAAATTTCACACACTAGTTTTAGAAGCCAGTGATGATTCTTTTTTTTTAATTTTTATTTTTTATAAACAAATTTTTATCCCCAGGGGTACATGTCTGTGAATCGCCAGGTTTACACACTTCACAGCACTAACCATAGCACATACCCTCCCCAATGTCCATTACCCCACCCACCTTTCCCGACCCCCTCCCCCCAGCAACCCTCAGTTTGTTTTGTGAGATTAAGAGTCACTTAT
>PISX010013519.1:31975-56517 GCA_004024625.1 Mellivora capensis | reverse complement strand
AGTTAGAATGGCCAAAATCAGCAAGACAGGAAACAACGTGTGTTGGAGAGGATGTGGAGAAAGGGGAACCCTCTTCCACTGTTGGTGGGAATGCAAGTTGGTGCAGCCACTCTGGAGAACAGTGTGGAGGTTCCTCAAGAAGTTAAAAATAGAGCTTCCCTATGACCCTGCAATTGCGCTGCTGGGTATTTACCCCAAATATACAGATGTGGTGAAAAGAAGGGCCATCTGTACCCCAATGTTAATAGCAGCAATGGCCACGGTCGCCAAACTGTGGAAAGAACCAAGATGCCCTTCAACAGACGAATGGATAAAGAAGATGTGGTCCATATACACTATGGAGTATTATGCCTCCATCAGAAAGGATGAATACCCAACTTCTGTAGCAACATGGATGGGACTGGAAGAGATTATGCTGAGTGAAATAAGTCAAGCAGAGAGAGTCAATTATCATATGGTTTCACTTATTTGCGGAGCATAACAAATAACAAGGAGGACATGGGGAGATGGAGAGGAGAAGGGAGTTGAGGGAAATTGGAGGGGGAGATGAACCATGAGAGCCTATGGACTCTGAGAAATAACCTGAGGGTTTTGAAGGGGCGGGGGGTGGGAGGTTGGGGGAGCCTGATGGTGGGTATTATGGACGGCACACATTGCATGGAGCACTGGGTGTGGTGTAAAACTATGAATTCTGTTATGCTGAAAAGAAATTTAAAAAAATATTAAAAAAAAAAGAATGGTTCAAAAAGATGATCTGTGGGCCCCAGTTAAGAGAATATGTTGGCAGTAGAGCTGGAAATAAGTGTAATGGCAAAGTTGCCCTTGAGGGATCAGGCAATGAATAGATAATGAAAAGAGAGCACTTTTTCCATGGGTACCAGGCAAAAGAAAATCTTGAGAAAAGCTGAGACTAATGGTTTCACAATTAATGTTGTGCATCAGGTTTTGATGCAAAATGTTTTATGGGCAAGCTAAATGTAATTATTTAAAAGTTCTATAAAAGTATTTTTACATGCATTCAAATTTATCCATTGTAAGTATATAATTTTATGTGTTATGGTTAGTGAATGTAGCCAAGTAACCACCAACAAATTAAGATAACACTTCTGTTGATCATTGATTCAAGACAGCAACATAATTTCTTCTGTACTTTAGTTTTGCCCTTATAGAACTGTCATATAAATATAATCAAACAGTACATAGTCTTTTGTTTTTGGTGTCTTTGCTTATTGTATTTTGAGATTTACCCACATTATTACACTTAGTACGTGTTTATACATTTTTATTACTGAGTTATGTTCCATTGTATGGACATACCACAGTTTATTCATTCTCCACTTGATAGCTATTAGCTTGTCTACATATTTTTGGCAATTAATTATAAGGCTTCCATGAAAGTGTACATGTATGTCTCTGTGTGGAGATTTTAAAAAATTTCTCTGTAGCATATACTTTAGTTGGAAATCTTTTACCTATATTTATTTCTCAAATGGGATTACTTATTAAGTTGCAAGTTTTATTTATATATTTTGCATTTATGTCCTCTGTCAGATACATTTTTTCTCAGTCTGTGGATTACATTTATGTTTCTTTTTAAATTGTGTGTGTGCATCAGCAAAACTTAAATTTTGATGAAATCTGAATTTTTCTTTTAAGGTTTGTTCTTTTTGTTTACAATTCAAGAAGTGCTAGATTTACCCAAAATCATAACTGTATACTCCTATGTTTTCTCCTAGGAATTGTATGGGTTTTGTTCTCACATTTCAAGCTATGTCCCATTTTGAATTATTATTATTATTATTATTATTATTTTTGCTGAGAACACTTAAATTCTACTATCTTAGCAAATTTCAATTACACAGTATGTTATCAAAATAGCTACCATGTTATGATTAGATAATCAAACCTTATTCATCTGTTTTTAATAACAGTATTTTTCAAAGAATATCATAAGGTCAACATGCAATTTTAGATCTGGAATATATTCATAAGGCAGATAACAGATAAAAGTAGAAGATAAAAGTACAAGAACTACTCAGATGATAATGGAATTTCCAAAAATTATTTTTCGGTGGAAAAAGGTAGCATAATGTAAATAATACAGTGCTCTTGTAAAACTAAAAAATGTAAAATTAAAAAACTTGATGTCTCCATAAGTATATGATAAACTTCTACAGTTTTATGTCAGTGAGGAAAATCTGGTTGATTAACCCTGTTATTAAATGCTACTTGGGGAACAAGGCAAAAATATGACTAGGAGGAGATCAACAAAAAGGGAACTTAAAATAGGTAAATTAATAAAATTATGCATTTATATAATATAAGCATACTTTTCCATATAAATTAAAATAAACATCAATAATGATAGCTGTTATTTATATATTGTTCATTTTTTCCTGGGAGCATGATTCCACATTCCTCTCAATCTTTACCCAAATTCCAGGGCATAACTTTATTTTGCTCAGTTAACAAATGCAACTTTCTTTGTTAGCGCTCTATGTTACGCTCTATGTTAGAGCGTTTCCTTCACTTGTCAAAGTTCACACTGCTGGAAAGGGGTGGAGCTGCATTACACCCAAGCAGGCTCAGTGTAGTCTATTGTCTTTCCCAACATTGTCTCAATATTTCTTTTCTTTTTCCAATTTTATTGGGATTTTATTGACAAATCTGTGGGATATTTAGAGTATACAAAGAGATGATTTGATACATAAATGTGAAAGGATTCCTCTTGAGTTAACTAATATATGCCTAGACTCAGGTGTTTATTTTGGTGAGAGAGAGCAAGAGAGTGTACACGGAAGTTCTACTCTTCTAGCAAACTTATACAATAAAATGTTAATAACTCTAGTCACCATGTCACACATTAGATGCTCAGAAATTATTCCTTGTGTAACTGGAAGTTTACACCTTACCAGTCTGTCCCTATTTTCATCACACCCTGTCCCCTGGCAAACACATTTTTACTCTTAGTTTCTGTGAGTACAACTATTTAAATTTAGATTCCATGCATGTGATACTATGCAGTATTTCTTTTTCTCTTTGTCCTATTTCTCTTAGTGTAAAGCTCTCTAGATTCATCTGTGTTGTTGCAAGTGGCTGAGTTTCCTTACTTTTAAGGCTGCATAATAATGCCAGGGTGAGTGTGTGTGAGAGACATTTTCTTGATCCATTGTTTGGCTGTTGTGAATAATGCTGCAGTGAACATGAATATACAGGTATCTTTCAAGATAATGGTTCTGTTTCTCATGGATGTGTACCCAGAAGCAGGATTGCTAGATTATATGGTACTTCTATTTTTAATTTCTTGAGGAACCTATATACTGTTTTCCATAGCAACTGTATGAGGTTACAATCCCCTCTGTGGTATATAGGGTTCCCTTTCCTCTACAACCTTCCAGAATTTGCTGGCTCTTTACTTTTTGATAATAGCCATCCTAACAGGTATGAAGTGATATCTCAATGTGGTTTTGATTTGCGTTTCTGTGATGATTAGTAATGTTGAGCACTTTTCATGTTCCCGTTGGCAATTTGTATGTCTTATTTGGAAAACTGTTTATACAGGTCTTTTGCCTATTTTTGAATTTTTTTAAAATTTATTTATTTGTCAGAGAGAGAGGGAGAGAGAGAGAGAACGAGCACAGTCAGACAGAGTGGCAGGCAGAGGCAGAGGGAGAAGCAGGCTCTCTGCTGAGCAAGGAGCCCGATGCGGGACTCGATCCCAGGACGCTGGGATCATGACCTGAGCCGAAGGCAGACACTTAGCCAACTGAGCCACCCAGGCATCCCTATTTTTGAATTTTTTTAGATTTGTTTTTTCTATTGAGCTGTTTTAGTTTCTTGTATGATGATATCCTAAAATTCATATTTTAGAAAGAAGTCTTTTTTGAGCAGGTAGATTCTCATAGGTTAAAAATTAGAGCTAGTGTGGTTAATTAGCTTAATATATTTCCAGAAGAAGTAGAGAAATATAAAATATCTCCTTAAGAAATAACACTAAAGAGAGAAATAAAAAAATGATTTTAAGATACTAATATGTAACAGTTGATTTAGAAGTAGATGGGAGAAAGATGTTGAGGATGATTTCTAGTATTCTAATTTGAATGACTTTATTACAGTATCAAAACATGATATGGAGAAAATGCAGGGAGAGGAACAAATTCAGAAACTGTTTTGGAAGGGTAGGTAAAGGGTGTTTAATGAATTCAGTTTAGTCTTGTCAAATTTGAGCTGCCAGTAGGATATGTGTTTGATGATATCCACTGCACAGTTGGAAGCAAGTGCCTAAAGCAACACATAGATTGAGGTGTCAATTTCCAGGTCATCAGCATAGAGAAAGTAGTGGAAAGTATAGGCAGGGATGTACACTGAACAAATACCGAGATCAAAAACCTAGAAACCACTGCCAAAAGTCAGACCTGGGGGAAAATTCAATGAAGACATAGAAGACCAAGTCTAAATGTTAGGAGGAAAACAGAGAGGAACTTTTATCTCAAAAGCAGATGAAGATTTTTAAGATGAGGAGTAGTGAAGTTAGTCAATATGGTGGACTAAGCTGATCTTAGATATCTCTTTTTTTGCAACAAGACCACAGTTGTGCTAGATAAAATGTGTTTTTAAAATTCTCAATATTGAAAACAAGAAAAGAAGTCTCAGGGAACTAGAACATAGAAGAAACTAAAATTTAAAATACAAAAACATTTAAAATAAAAAAGATCAGAGTGTCTCCAAAAGAAAATTGCATTGTTTAAACACAGTCTTCTGTGCTATCTGACCCAAATCTTTCATTGCCTTTGAGCTATTTTATAATTCTATAAATTGAAAACTGATAGTGATGCAAAGTAATTCTTGTCTGTAGACATGCAAGTTTATTCTTTCAGGGGAGGTTTAAGTTGACTCCCTTTAACTCATGGGGGAAAAAAGCTAATTTTGCATCCCAAGGTAAATTCATGCCAATGTTTCTTTAACTTATAGAAGTGATTTCTTCTTTAATTTGTACTTAGAAACTGCTGTATCTTCTGGAAAGTTTACTCATTAAACAGTGAGTTAAATAAAAATTTAATGCAAGTTTATTTTATATCCATGTGAGTCATTATCTTACCTTTAAAAAAAAAAGTATCCTTTAAAAAGGGGAGGAAAGGATTCAGCCTGAATAGCCATGATGTTATAAAATCACATAATCTTGAGAGTCTAAGGCATTGATTTCTATTCAAGGCTGGGAAAGAGGATCTTAGATCCATGTATGACAAGAGCAGGAGCATACAGAAGTCTTCCTGTCCACATAAAGAGACTGTGAAGAATTCACACTGGTCATGCTTGTGACAAACTAGAGAATAGCCAGTACCAAAGATGAAAAAACTGATGGATGTTTACAAGCAGGAATCTCAGCGTGCTCCCTAAGAAGTTGTAGATTTTTCTTTCCCATTAGCCATGTGGTATTGAGGATCTGAAGGTGAGAATAAGCATAAAATCTGTTTCAGAATGTGAAAACACTTGCACTGACAAATGTGAAGCCATTCTATAGGAATGTATCCGTGACCCAGATGAGTGAATTCCCCAAAAAAATGTTCCTTTAAAATCTTACAGCCAAAAATTACTAGATACTGCAATAATCAACAAAAATCACATCCTAAAATTAATGATGATACCACCTCTAAGAGATTGCATTTTTCTGAGTATCTAAAAAAATTTTTTTGTTTCCAAAAAGAAGCAGAATTCATGAGACAAGAACCCATTTCTGTGAAGGGTAGTATGGATTTTTTTTAAAAGATTTTATTTATTTGACAGACAGAGATCACAAGTAGTCAGAGAGGCAGGCAGAGAGAGAGGAGGAAGCAGGCTTCCCGCTGAGCAGAGAGCCCGATGCGGGGCTCGATCCCAGGACCCTGAGATCATGACCTGAGCCGAAGGCTGAGGCTTAACCCACTGAGCCACCCAGGTGCCCCGGTAGTATGGATTTTTAAATACAGAAATGTTTTTAGAAATAAGAAAAGTTAGTGGAAAAAATCAAAAGCAATATTGAACACTAGATTAAAGATAAAGAGAGAATTAATGAATTGTCTGCTGGACATAAATCACTCAAAAGAAGGAAGAAATAAATAATGTGGAACCATGGAAAAGGAATTAAGAAATAGAAAAGAGAACGAAATGATCAAAGAGGAGCAGAATTTACCAATCCAAATATGCCTCTTTGACTTAAGTACTTTTTAAAGGCTGGTTATTTTTAAGAAATAGCATTGTTTCCTATCCTTAAGATAAGGGTTTACACATATCTATTGGATTATAAATATAAAATTAACTTTAGAACACAAGCTAATTTTTATAAAGCTTACTTTACTTTTCTTAGCCTATTATAAATTGAAGCAAAATACTTATTACTTTTGTTTCCCAAAGGGCTTGAGAGTTTATAGTTGATAATTGAGAGAATATGAGACAAAATCATGTGGCTTCTGAATAATAATACATAGAATTGAAAAGGAAAATAATTATAAAGATAGGTGAGAGAGAGATTTAATATGGGTAAGTAATAGAAACTGATACCTGTTATAACTAAAGTAAAGATTGAATCTTGATGTTTTCATTTTCTACTAAGAATGAAAATCATGGGTTCACCAGGAAGGAGTAACATTCCTGTCTAGAAGAAGAATTTGTCCTGAAGATGTTCATGTAAGGATCATTAACCAAGGTGATTATTGATACCCCAGATTATAATATATGCAAAAAATATAAAGATCCTTTTCTTATATGCCCTATGGTCACCCAGAATGTACTGTCATACCACAATATTCTTGAGTGATAATTCATGGGAGGTGAGATAGAGAATGTAAAAAGTAGGTAGGTTTAAATATGGTATTCTCTGGTTATGTTTTTAAATAAAGGGATACAATTGGAGTATCTCAAAGAGTGGAATATATTTTAAAAAATGATAGAGTTGGCTAAGCTGGCTAATTCTATACTATGAAAAATATTTGTGTGAGGAATATTTTTTGACATGTTTCCATCAAACCATATTTGGAATTATGTGCCAACATCCACAAACATTTCTTGCAAGTGTTTGTAATACTTTATATCACAAATGGCTAGGTGCATTTTTGAGTTTGAAATCGGGAACCTTGATTTTGGTATCTTTTAATTTCTGTAGATTCATATGGCATTGTTTCCCATCTCATTGAATTGTGTCAAAAATAGAGTAAGAAGAGACCCAAGTTACTTTCTTAATACATGAAAAAGATATCTAGGCTCAGGGATTTGGGAGACATTTGGAGATAATTACTAGGTCGCTTGAGTCAAGAAGGAAACTTTTCTAACTGAAATGTGGTGCTCTATTAAAAAAAAAAAAAAAAACCTACATTCTCTGCCTGACAAGTGAAGTGCATTGTTGGATGTAGACAGAAAAGATATGCTAATTTAATTATCTTGAGCACTAAATACCCAATGGCAAAACTATCACATGTTGATTTTTAAATTAACCTATTTTAAAAACTGGAGACAATATACTGGCTTGAGAGCGATTTTGGGGAGTTAGAAAAATCTGGATTTTAATCTTGGCTTCATTGGACATACCTGATGAAGTTATCTTATCAACAAAATAAGAATAAAATACTTACCATGAAGTGTTCCTAGAGTGTTGAGTGAAATAAAAAATTAAAAGGGCCTCCTACTTTTTGTGAGCCCATGGTGACTATATTTTTGAGAAACTGGTGTAAGCATTGTTTATATTCATGTTCCCATTACCCTAAGTGAATATCTTCAGACCCACTGTGTTTTGTAAATTCTCTCAAAACTGTTCCTCTTCTTTTCCTTCCTTGTGATTCTATAATTTTTTAGGGGCATGTCCCTGTAATTTTGTTTTTATAAGGAACTTTCCTTTTCTCTTGAAGTATTCCAGTGTTCTTACTCCAGTTCCTTCCCACTCTTCTATGTCCTCATTCTAGCATTGAATTATTCTGAATTTATACGAGTATAATTAAGTGTTGCTCATCTTACAGCTTTTCACTGTTGACGAATTTTTACTCTTTGCCTTATAGCAGCAGATTTTTCTTATTCCAGCTCTTAACCTTCTTATCACAACTATAATACAATCACTAACCCATTTAGAAAACATCTTAGGCTTGCTTACAATTTACCACCCTTGTGCATGCCTACCTACCCCACTTTCCTCCAAATGTAAACTCATTATCTAAAGCTAGGCTTAATTGTGACATTCTCCTTCAATCAGTGTCAGAGACTCACATTCACACACCTCTCAGGGTGGCTTACACACTCATAGGACATATACAAATACTTTATTATAACATCTAGCACATGCATAGTTCTGTCCTCCATTGTCATGAAACCCCTTGATAACAGAAGTATAGCTATTCATGTCTCTCTCCTAGGATTTAGAATACAGCACACAATCATTAAATGTCTACAGTGCACAGAATGAACTGAAAGCCATGTAAGACAGAATATATACTAATAATTGACTGTAATATTGCTAGTTTAAGAGACATGCATATTTACAGAGTTGTCTATAAGCAAAGAGTGAAAATGTGGGTCATTGGTTTCTGATGTTAGTATTGCTTTCTAAAAGTATGTTGAGTGTAATGATTGAGGAGTTATCCCAGACCTCTTGGTCTGGGGTGTAGTGATACTGTCACTCAAGGGGAAATTCGTCAGAAAAATGGAACTGTGTGAAGTAGACTCCATTGAGCAATCAGTCCACTTTGTAGATGACCTCAAAGTTCCATAATCACTTCAGCTCACCTGGAAGCTCAGAGTGCAAAACTCAATGCATGTTTTGCCAAAGGTCAGGAAGTCTTCAGAATCAGCTTCTAAAATCAAAATCTCAGCTGTCTAGAAAAAAAAATGAACAAGAACTCATTTTAGTTAGGAAGCAGTATTTCCATTCCACAGAGGTCCATGGCATTAATTAAAGCCGCGACTCTGGGTTTGTCTCTCAGCTTTGAAGTTTCAGCAGTTTGACCAGGTTTGACTTGGACTGAATCGAAACTTTCTAAAGGGGCTTTTAAATCTCCGTAATTCCAAATTTCGATTCTACAAAATCTGTAGCACAAAGACATTACAGGGAGCTGTGAATAGCATTTTACACCAATCTCCCATGTACAAATATCTTAATAGGCTTTACAAATTTGGAGCTGGATAACCCTCACCTTTTCTGACAAGTCTGCTTACAAAACTGGTTGGTTATTTTGATGACGTCGGACATCAGTAGGTTCTGTGATCCTATAGTATTTGGTGTTCACACTCTTCTCCACATTACTACTCTCAGTTCTATAAAGTCAGCGTATATAGCTCAAAATTGGTTGCTAATATGTTAACAAATGGACATTTAGTTGAACATGAGAGCAGTGATTTATATCCTGATTTCATAATGATTTAAGTCAAATTCTTCCCCATTTGGTGGTACTTTCAGTTAGGGCTGGCTAGAGGCAAATTGTGATGTAGGTGAAGCTGCTTTTAGCTCTATCTTTCTCTAAGGGTTCATGTAGGAGGGTGGATCTTTCAAACTGGAGATAATCCTTTATTTATTAAAAAGAAAGGAAAAGAAAAAAGTTTAGAAGTCTCTTTCTTTCCTCTCTAGATAAAATGTAAGGAAATTGACCACGAATGTCAGATGCATCTTAGAGATTCTATTATATATTTTTATAAAGTTCACAGACGTTCTTCTTTATTAAAGAATGTTTGGATATAAAGGTATTAGGGAAGCAAACCTGCTGCACGTTTTGCATTCTTTGATAATTGCCTCTGTGATGTGATAGTACTGATGCAGGGGATTCAGAATCAATAGGATATGGTTGCTATCCAACAAAAGATGACCATCTAGTGAAGAACCAGATGAACACAGAAGCTTGTAAATGGCCTTGCAATGCAACAAATGCAATCATAAGAATATGGAGAGAATGCTGTGGGAACATAGAACACTAAGTGCCCATCTACACCAGTGTGAGGAAATTGGAGACAAGTTTTGAAGAAATTCTTGGAATTTCCAGGAAAGGTAGAGAGGAGATAGAATTCTCTATGGATGGAAGTAATGGCAGTAAATCCTCAACATTTCTGGCATGTGCAAGGTATAGTTAGTCCATGTGATAGAAGGTGGAGCTGGCCATCTTAGGTCAGGGCCAGATTATAGATGATGAATGTCTTATACCAGATGTAATTAAGATTCATTTTATAGGCAACAGGGAGTTAAAAGTTCTAAGCACATGAGTGACATGATAAACTTAGTTTTATTAAGTTAATCCATGGCAGATAGGAGGGGCTATCTACACTGAAACATGGTAAGAGATATGGAGATGAAATGAGACTTCTAAGAGTTCATTTTAGGTAGAGTTTTGTGGATTTGATAGACTGTGTGTGTGTGTGTGTGTGTGTGTGTGTGTGTGTGGTTTGTGGTGAGGGTAATGCAAAGGGAAGATTAAAACTTATTTTAGGTTCCCCTGAGACTGACTAGTCAGATACAAAAAAAAAAAAACAAAACAAAAAACCCCACAAATGCAAGTACCTTATTTGGGGGATAATTTCAGGAAACACTGAATGGGGAGTGGTGGAAGATGACAAAGAGAAGCCAAGGCAAACAAAAGAGCTTTATCAAGCTAGCTAACACTGCCTTGACTAATACTTAATGTTGTGGGGAAGCTCTGGGAAACAGTATTAAATATATAACTCAAAGTTATCATAACTGAGGGGTGAAGGAAATAAAATATTTATAAAGGAACTCATTGGTGCCATTGTCCACCACTAAGGAGTATTCATTTAGCAGCCCTTTTGTGCTTCTGCCTGGCATGATTCAGATAGTCTTCCAGCAAAGAGAAGTAGGTATTCCTGGTAGGAAACCGACTACAGGATATTTTAGTGATGAGGTTCCAGGTATATGAGTTAGGGCACCAAAAGTGTGTACAAAACCTACCATGGTTAAACATAGTATCCTCCAGTTATGGGGATATATTTTTTTTAATCTTCTAGCTCAACAGTTTTACCAATATATATGTCCATTTCCTGCTAATCCTCTGTGCCCTTACACCTGTTGTTTATTTATAGAGGGATTTTTTTCCATTGAAGAGAATGGAAAATATGGGCATTTTTTCTTCAATTACTTCAAGTTCTGTAATTTAAGTTAGTCCCCATCACTGTATTCTTATAGCTCAACAGCCTATGTAGATTTCATCTTCTATAACAACTTAATTGTGAGGTAGCTGCTTCTTGGAGCACCGTAGTATGAAGGATTCTGATGCTGCCTCTGGACTTGAAGAAGGGAGACCCATGGGCAGGGATGGAGTGGAGTGACTGTTTGCTTTGTTACATGAACAATTTGTATTTCCCTAGGTTATTTTTAAAAATCATTAAAATCTTGCTTGTCTACCCAAGCTTGAGATTATGTACCCAATGACTAGGATGTGGTGACAAATTAATGTGTGTTTGGTCAGGCTCTTCTAATAATTTTGGGAAAAAATATATCCTTGTGTACTGTTAAAGTTGCATATTGCTGCAGATTTTCCTGCATATATCAAGATACCAGGAATATTTACCTTGCATTGCCCCCAAAATATCTTCCTCATTTTGCTGAGTCCCTTGAATTTTTGTTCATGTTAGCAGTCAGAAAGGAAACACCTTCCCCACTCCTAAACATATATAGTACACACATGTGCCCTAGAAGGCAGGAAGCAGGATGGAGTTAGAATTACATTGTTGTAAATGGGTGCTAAGAGTTTTTCCAGCATAGGGATGAAGACTGAAGATTAAGAATGGAAATGTCAGGTATAGGAAATGATTAGGGAAGGAATGAACTAGAAACTAAGTAGGATTACAGGCTGGAATTCAGGACAGTGGAACAGTCCAGAAGCATCAGCATGCTCTGATGCCTCCTGTCATGTCATGTTATGTATGGTCCTGGAGTACAGAGAAATCCTCATCAGACTCTTGATGATCATTTCCCAGCCAAGATCGTCCTGCCACTCTGTCTTTGCTTTTATCTTTGATTTTACTTGACAAGAAAATGTTCCCAGTATAGCAGAGTGGTTTAAAAACAGGGACATTGAGTCCCGGATACATGAAGTCCTATCTTTACTCAAAGTCTTTTATTCTTACTGTTTGAGGTGAGTTTTCATTTTTTTGCTCCCCTCACATTTCTTCAGCTGACAAATGAGACAGTATTTACCTCCTACAATTTTTTTTATTTGTTTTGAGAAAGATAAAATGAAAAAGAACTTTAAAAAGCTTAGTTAAAAAAAATTTCAGAGATAGTCTTGCTTCATCATCCCTTGATTATCTTGCTTAGTTTAAACAATCTGGTAAATGGGGCTCTCTTTTTTTCTTTATAACAATCTTTGTGGCATGTGGCATCGGAATTTACAGAAAAGACAATTAAGATGCAAGGCAGTGGTAAGTGACCTAATGTTATGCAGCTGGTAAAATACATTGGTATTTATCCTAGTTAGATCAGATCCTTCTTAGTCTCATTCTCTGCACTTTATCAACAAATATTTATTGGGCTCTTAAGATTTACCATATGTTATTCTAGGCTGTAAGGTTTTAGCAATTAAAAAAACACAATTTTTATGGAGTCTATATTCTGGTGAGGGGAGACAGGCAATTAAGAAAAAAAAAGGGGGGGGTGGCACCTGGGTAGCTCACTCGGTTGAGCGTTTCCCTTCAGTTCAGGTCATGATCTGGAGTCCTGGGATGGAGCCCTGGGACTGAGCCAGGGGATCAAGCCCTGTTATCAGGTGCTCTGCTGTGCTCAGTGGGGAGTCTGCTTCTGCCCCTCCCCCTGCTCATGTTCTCTCTCTCTCTCTTAAATAAATAAAATCTTAAAAAAAAAAAAAAAAGAATACAAAGCCATGTGGTTATGTGTTATGGAGAAATCTAGAACAAAGAAGGAGAAGAGAAACCATTAGGGTCGCAAGAAGAAGAAAATATGTGGTTAAAGACTTTTAAGTTATGTGAAGCAATGAAAAGACCCAAGACTGTCCAGAGCACAGAACAGACACTGTCTTTTGACCATCAAATTGCAGATCTCAGAGCCTACATTGTAAGCTTGCTCATTTACGTCACTTCCTGGTTATCATCTAGCAAATCAGTGTATGTCCCAAATTACCTCCAATATTTACCTTGTCATGACTCATTTTACCTCTGACCCCCTGGCCTGGATGATTTTCTCCTTTTTTCCTCTCATATCTCTTTCTTTGTTTTACTTTCTTCCTAGTAGGTATTCACTTTGTTAATTTACCCAAAACAAGTTTTTTTCTGCCTGTTCACTTACTTAAGTCACACATTCAAACAGTGATGAAAGCATGGCAAAAATAAAGCGGACAAGTGTTTTGAAAATTATATTTTAAGGCTAATGCCTGATTACCTTTATAACATTCTAACTGGCCTTATTTCTTTTAGATACTGAAAATATGCTAATTTCCATGGCAGATATACTGTGTATGTTTGCAAAAAAGTAGCAGTATGCTCAGCTGACATGGGAGGAAATATTTTGATAGATACCAGCTTTTTCAACCTAATTACACAGACATAACTAATTTTACCCATCAGCCATGAATAAGTTCATTGCTATTTCTAACACTTTCCCAAACTTAAACTAAAAGTATTTTTGACACACTTTCCTTCCCCAAATCATGCATTCATATTTGCTCTGTTAAAAATAAGTAATAGGAAAAATTTTCAACTAGTTTTAAAAAAATATTCTATAAATTATTACTATAGCTACCAATTTTAAATACCTACTCTGTGCTAAGAATTATCATAGGCATTTCTTGTATTTTATTTCATGCTATTAAAAAAAAACTTTAAAAGTATACACAACTATCCTAAGCAGAGAGGGGAAGAAATTGAAATGCATTTTCATTTCATGAAATGTTAAAGAATTATCATAGGCATTTCTTGTATTTTATTTCATGCTATTAAAAAAAAAAAAAAACTTTAAAAGTATACACAACTATCCTAAGCAGAGAGGGGAAGAAATTGAAATGCATTTCATTCATGAAATGTTAAAGCATTTAACTGAATTGAACTTAATTTATGTATAGTCTCCTTTGGATTTGCAAAAAAACAAACAGATTTGGCCTACAAAAGGGCCAGCCAATCAGTTTTTTTTTAAATATCCGTTTAGGGGCACCTGGGTGGCTCAGTGGGTTAAAGCCTCTGCTTTCGGCTCAGGTCATGATCCCAGGGTGCTGGGATTGAGCCCCACATCGGGCTCTCTGCTCCGCGGAGAGCCTGCTTCCTCCTCTCTCTCCCTGCCTGCCTCTCTTGCCTACTTGTGATCTCTGTCTGTCAAATAAATAAATAAAATCTTAAAAAAATATATATATCCCTTTAAAAAATATTATGGGATTACTTTAATAAAACTTTCAATTTAGATTTGTGATTAAATTTGGGGACTGAGAGTAATAACCTCTAGGAAGGATGGAAAGATAGAACTGAGAAAAATTGAAGAATATATGGAATTTTTGAGTCAGAACTACATCTGGTGACTTCTATCAGTAGGAAATAATGTTAAGTGGTTACCATAGAGGATTGGGCCAGTGTAATTTTGGTATATCCCTCCCTCAAACATTTCCCACACTGGGTTCCAAAAATACCAGTTATTAAAAGGGAGATTAATAATTGTTATACAAAATTATAGTAGTACTAATTTTAGTACTTCTTTAGTAGTACTAAAGAAGGTGATGTGGGCTCAACCAGGTTTGAGAAATGCTATGTCTTACATCCCAGACTCTCCTTTGTTGATTTGTGATACATATTAAATATCTACTGACTTTAGCAAGTGTTGGAGTGAAGATGCCTATTTGATGAGGTTTCTTTTCTCCCTTCAAGGTTTTCAAAATACTTTGGGGTATGGAATGCATTTCCCCTTATAAAACAAGGTAGCACCTAATAATGTCATAAAATGAAGGATTCACTAGAACAGCATAGTATGTGAATTCTCTGAGGCCAAATTCTTTAGCCTCACATAGATGCCCCTCACAGTTTGTCCTTCTGTATGTATACTTATCACTCTTCTATAGATTCTGTTGTTTTACAAAATAATTTAAAAAGTTACTTTGGTTATGCTCAGTACAGTTGGCTCATTTACCAAAGCCCGATTATTATCTCTCAGGTAAGAAAATAAAGTCCTATGGTTTTCATAATCTGTTTGTTCTAATGTTTATGTAGAAACAACACATTTTTAAAATAATTACGGTTCCCCATTCAAGAGTTAGCATAGTGAAATTTATTTTAATGACTAAATTTTAATTATATAATTCATTATGTTTCAATGTTTTATGTAATTACCAATAAATTGTCATAGCATCTAAAATTATGTATCTTCCAATTTAAAGTGATAAAGTCTCATGGAAAAATACAATTTGCCATTGTTGCCACTAAATTTTTGAGCAATTTGAGCTAAAATAAATCAAATTAACTCCTTTAGTGCATTACAAACTTTCAAAAAATAATTTGTCTCTATTTCACTAGATCTGTGCTATTCTTTTAATGATGAAATTTGGTAGCATGCTTCTAAAACTCTGTACCATTTTCAAGGATTTTCACAGTGGGTTGCAGCTCAGGTGTCTACTTCTAGAACCTCTCTTCTTCGGTTGGCCTCCCAGTCACTTTGGATGCTTAGGAGATTATTAAAAATTTAAGCGATGGAAAAAATTATATTTAAAACCCACACAATATTTTAAGAATTCATCTCTCTCTCTCTCTCTCTCTCTCTCTCTCTCTCTCTGTGTCTCTCAGAAAAAAAGTTTACTTTAAAAATTAAAATATGACACGTTCTCAGTTTGGGATGGATTTTTAATCCTTACTACGTCGAAATCTTTCCTCATAGGCATTGGAACCAACCTTTTCTAAACTATCTTCAGTAACTGAAATCTCTCAAAGCTGCCTTCCTTTTGCTGGACAGCCCAACTAGGACATGTTTCCTAGGTGCGAACAGAAGTATCTCCATTTAGAACCTTCCACGGTGATTTTTGCTCTCCATTACTTCGCAGAGCATACCATAGCCATACACATTCCATAGAAAACACATGTTTCTGGAAAAATAAACGTTTCATTTAATGGAGGGGTAGCGCATAGTTCTTAAATTTGTGTAAAAGAGCAGGCCTTGTCCTTTCACAAGATAACACTTCCTCCATGCTCTTTGCAGAGGCTGAAACACCTTGTGGTTCACTATTCCAATTCCCTGACCTAATTTCAAGTTCATCGTCCTCCTTCAGGAATTTGCTAAAATGTTTCACCTGTCTGACATTTTCCTCAGTTGACTCATAAAATTTTTCTTCTTTCTCACTCCCTTTTTGGAATATAGTAAGTGGTCTTGTTACCCATTAAATATCCCAATGCATTTTGTGACAAAACGGATGCCGCTTAATTGTCTTTCTGGATGAATATGACTTAAATTTTCTGAATGTCACCATGGAAGTCCAAGTTAAAATCTGACAAGTAGACTTTTGTGCTTTAACTATTTCATAGGACTGCTGTCACCATTATTAGCTTGCAAGCGTTCCAAGTTCCATCTAGGAAAGCAACAATAGTGACTGCATAATCAATTCAGTATCAGCAATATTTTAGCTTATACAAAAATTTGCTGTGACTTTAAACTGTGGGAAGAGTTTATTTTTGTTTTTTAAATTCTGGTTGGAACTGGTGCAATTAGTATCATTGAGCCAGAGTCAAATATTAGAACATATTACTGCTTTACTTTGTGCAATGGCCAATTCTCTGTACACATTTGCTTTTATTAAAGCCAAGTGTTTAAAGCATATAACACAGTACTCAACACCTTAAGGCAAATAAATGTAGTAATTCTTTAAGAATATATATATATATTTTTTAAACGGGGGCAACTGGGAAAATTCACCTTCTGTGAATCATAAAGGGCCTTTGTCCTCATTTTGGAAGGAAGAGGAAGCTGACTGCCTCTTAAGAAATTCTTGGGACCTGTCTATTATGGCAACATAATATGTCTTGCTTTCTAAATCGTACAATGTTCAAAGTGAGCAGAGGACCCCTTTCTGCAGGTCAGTTTAGTCAGTCCCAGTCCTTTGTCTTCTTTAACCTACATCCCCAGTTCTCAGCATTATGTTGTCCATTCTAGAATTGGCTATATAAGCTAAGTTGATAAATACATGAATAAACCTTTGCCTCAACCTCATAAGGATATGCACTTAATTTTTAATTAAAGTCATTTTTTAAGACAGATCAAATGTACTTCATATTAAACAAAAGAAAAAAGAAAAAACCCTTTATTTATTGGTGTTACAATAAAGTTAAAAATATTAATATTCTCCAAGGCCCTCCTTGGGTGGTCTGACCTCCTCTTCCTCTCCAGCCTTAATGTCACATCACTTTCCACTTTCTCCTTTCACATTTTTAAATATCTTCCACCCAGTACTGTTTTACTTAGGTCTCTCACTTCTGCTTGGAATTGCTTCTCTCTTATCTCTCTTATCCTTTTCTCAATTGCCTAGTTAATTCCTACGAATTCATTATTCATGTCTGCTCAAATGTCAGTTCTGTGGGGATATTTTTCTGGGTTCTTTATTCTTGGTTGTATTTTATTGTTATAAACTCTTCTTAAAATGTGTTATTTTGCCTTCAAAACACTTATCTGAGTTTGTAATTATTTATGTAATCATTCGAAGTCCTTTTTCTGTGCCAATTTGGTAATTTTAAAAGGTCTTTTTTCCTCCCCCTATCTAGAGTCTAAAGCCATCAGAATAAAGTATGTCTCTACCTTGACCATTGTAAATCCATTACCTAGTACACTACGTAGCTGATAGGAAAAAAGATTTAGTAGCCAAGTATTAATGAAGAAAGTAAAACAAAACAAAAGCCTCCCATCTACTTGGGCTATGTATGAGATGTATAAGAAACCTATACATGGTTTAAAAACCTCCATGTTCTGTTCTTATAGTCCCGCTCTAGAGGAACTGTATTCCCATAAACAGTAATTAATTTAAAACAAAACAGAATTCCACTTATCTAAAATATATTAGTAATGAAAAATATTTCATTATTTAGTAATTTGCATAAGAAAGATTTGAGATAGGCATTTATTTATTTATTTGTTTTAATTTGTTTATTTGACAGAGATCACAAGTAGGCAGAGAGGCAGGCATGAGAGGAGGAATCCCCGCTGAGCAGAGAGCCTGAAGTGGGGCTCGATCCCAGGACCCTGGGACATGACCTGAGCTGAAGTCAGAGGCTTTAACCCACTGAGCCACCCAGGCATCCCTGAGATAGGCATTTAATTCAAATTTTTAAAATCATGTTTTATGAATAATTGAAATAACTTTTTCAGTTACTATTTGTTTGCCTGCTTAGCCCATTTTAGCAAGTAGCTTTTATCATTCTGAAGTAGTCACATGTTCTCTCTTGAAACAATATAAGGTTCACTTTTTGCTAAGACAGTGCAGTCTTTCTTGTAGCCTTCATCCAGTATACCCTAATGCCATCATTTTACAACTTTTAGTAAATGTCCTCTTAAAGACCAAAGTCATTTTAAAACAGAAAGCTTATAGTTGGTTGGGTAGGGCATTACAAGGAGAATGATTCTTATTGAAGGTCATCATCAGGTCTCAAACTTCCTCCAGCCTTTATCTAAAATGGGGTTCACAAAGAAAAGCTGTCACTGTGAAGGCAGGCAACAAGAACCACTCTGAAGGTACCTGGTTGTGTGCTAAGACACTGCAGAAATGGGCATCAAGATAAGACCATTTACAGGATTTACACATAGAAAACCATTCATGCTCAGGAAACCAAAACAGAATAGAGGCCTTATTGACTCTGGTGGCCTTACATGCTTATAAAAATATAAGTAATTATGAAATCCTGGGATTTTAAAGTTATTATTTGAGGTGAGGACTAACTCGTGCATAGAACACACACATACACGCTAAGCCTAGAGCTACAGGCAGTAATCACAGGTGGCTTCTGGTCACTTCAGGTATGGCTAATCTCAATTGAGATGGGATACAAGCATAAAATATATTTTGGGTTGGGATGCCTAGGTGACTCAGTTGGTTAAGCGGCTGCCTTTGGCTCTGGTCATGATCCCAGGGTCTTGGGATTGAGTCCCGCATTGGGCTCCCTGCTCAGCAGGGAGCCTCCTTCTCCCTCTGCCTATGCCTGCCACTCTGTCTGCTTGTGCTCTCTCTCTCTCTAACAAATAAATAAAAACCTTAAAGAATATATTTACTTTGGGTCTCAAAATGGCCCCTAAAAAAGAATGCATATCTCATTAATATTTTATATTAATGACATAAAAATATTACTTTAGATATGTCAAATAAAATATATTATTAAAAATAATTTTGCCTTGCAGCTTCTCCTTTTAATGTGGTTTCTAGAAAATTTAAAATTGTCTGTGTGGCTCACATTGTATTTCTCTTGGGCAGTGCTTAAAGACCATGGAATTGGAAGTCTTTCGGGAAGTAATATAGTATAATGGTTAATACCGTGAATTTTGGCATCAGATTGTTTGAATTACAATTCCACTTCTCCTATTTGCTCACTCTGTGGCCTTGAATAATATGTTTCATCTTTCTTTTTTTTTTTAAGATTTTATTTATTTATTTGACAGATGGAGATCACAAGTAGGCAAAGAGGCAGGCAGAGAGAGAGAGGAGGAAGCAGGCTCCCTGCTGAGCAGAGAGCCCGACTTGGGGCTTGATCCCAGGACCTGGGATCATGACCCAAGCCGAAGGCAGAGGCTTTAACCCACTGAGCCACTAGGCGCCCCATGTTTCACCTTTCTAAACTCAGTTTTATATTCTTTCAAAAGAGGATCATAATCAAAACTAGGTGAATATTTACATGAGATAATACATATAAACCTTATACCACAATTTCTGCCATATAATAAGATTAGGCTGTAACTTAATAATTGTTTATTGAACACTTACCAAGAGCAGGACTGTATAAAAGATAACACAAATATGTAAGGCATCCTCCAATTTAAAGGAGATGGGATTTTTCTGTATCATTAGGTATGTGACCCTAAATTTTAGTTTGTTCAAGGTTTTAAATTAGATATTTTAGAAAGAGCCATAATTGTATCTACATAGAGGGTTTTGAAGACTAAATGAGATTAATACTATGTAATGTACCAGTTTTTTTTTAAGATTTTATTTATTTATTTGACAGAAGAGAGATCACAAGTAGGCAGAGAGGCAGCCATAGAGAGAGGGAGGAAGCAGGATCCCCACTGAACAGAGAGCCCAATGTGGGGCTCAATCCTAGGACTCTGAGATCATGACCTGAGTGGAAGGCAGAGGCTTAACCCACTGAGCCACCCAGGTGCCCCGTAATGTACCAGTTTTTATAAATGGAAAGTGGCAACCTAGCTCATGCTTTTTCTTTTCTTCCTTTTTTTTTTTTTTGGCCTGCCTCTTTGAATGCTGGTCCAGCTTCCTTCAGACCTCTGAGATCTTGGCTTGTGTTCATCCTTTGATTTACTGGTTGTTTATCTTTCCATTAAGTTTGGGAAAGACATCATGGAGAACTTTAGGCCTCTTAAAACTCTCTGGCCTGCAGACCACTGGCATCCAAGGAATTGATATTTTTGGTTCATTTTGACCCTTTAGTCCTAAAATTCAGTATCTTCCTGGGGGAAGGTATTGCACAAATTGTACTTTTTGTGATTCTAATAAGAAACTTCTCCCAGCAGATGGTGGTGGTTTATTATCATTATATATTATTACTTTGTCTTTACAATTTATAAAACTCAGTTGAGTGAAAACAGTTGTATAATTTGTAAAATATTAATTTTAAAATACATTTTAAGTTTTAAACTACCCATACATTATTTAAAACAGTAATTATCTGTTTTAAATTTTTCTTTTCTACTATCTAGAAAGTAGAAGTTCTACTTCTAGCTTCTTTGACAGTTTATTCATATGACTTCATATGACAGTTTATTATTTCTTAGCCTATTGTAGCATTTAAGAAAAAGATGGATAGATACAGGCAAGTTGAGAGTTGAGGGTAAGGACCAAGTGGAAGGGAAAGAAAATATCAGGGGATGGTCTGTAAAAGTTTAAAAGTAAGATGAGTATTCCTTTTCTGAAACCATAGAGTAAGGTAGGAAATTTTGTATGCTAGATTTTGTTGTGTTATTTTACATGAAATATAGGGTATTAGAATTGACAAGTTCCATGTAAAGGGACTTTATATGAGATTTATTTTTGCTCAACAGTCCCTCACTTTATTGCCTTTTTTGTGGGAGTTCTGCCGAATCTTAGCCCATGTTGAAAAAAGCAGATAAAATGATTATATTGATAGTCACATGATTTCTACCTTTTGCTATACGGTTGGCTGGCTAATCCCAACACCCCATTCGCAGTGGGCAAGGGATCTCTGATTGGTCTTTTTGGCACCAGAGTTTATGTTGGGCTGTCTGAAAATAGGAGAAGCCAGAAAAGAGCAAAGTTAAAGCAAGAGCAAGACAAGGAAGAAAAAAGAGGCAAGCATCAGTGAGAGAGAAGAGTGCATGCAATTCAGTTGAGATAATTAGGCTGGTTTTAGAATGGTTTGTTCTTAACTCTAGTCTCCAGAGTTCTAGCCGTCCTTAAATCTGTGTGTCTAGAGGAAGGCAGTAACTACCACCATCACTTGAGCTGCAAGAAACTAAAGCCATTCAGGCTATTCCCAAAAAACGTCTTTGACTAAAACACGTCAGTACCAAGATTGTTCACTTATATGATCCAATTAGTATATGTTTAAAGTATGCCTACTTAATACAACACTTTTAACATGCAAATTATACAATGAGAATTCAGAGGAGAGAAGCTTCCTATATAAATATGTTGCAAAATAATCTTTCACTTTTTTCTCCAAATTGACTCATTAAATATACTCTTTTTTTTTTTAAATTTTGGGGTATATGACTCTAAGCAAACAATGACTTTCTGAGTGAGGCCAGCAGACCCTCTCCTGTATTACACCAAGTTTATGTGGTAAACAGTTTAATCAGTAGTCATATATGTAACTTTGGTAATAGGACAAATCCTTGGATTTAGGGCATTGCTTTACATGAAACATTATCAACAACAAATAATGTTGCATCTTTCTTCTTGTTAAGGCTTATAGAATGTGTAAGAAGGGAACTGCAGGGGAGTAAAGCTGTGTTTTTTTTCCTCTCTTTTATTCTTTGAAAATATCTAGCAAGCCACCCTATAGTATCTTTTATTTTTCCCTCCCATCAATATACTAACATAGATCTTTATGAGTGTTAGAAGCAATATCTCACAGTTCAAAGAGGTCAGTGAACATATTTATTCTTCCCAAATAAATGATAGTAAAGATTTTGTCAACGACAAAAGGGAAGGTGCGCGTGAGATGTGGGTAGGGTCACCAGAAAGGTGAAATGTACAAATGACTCCAAATAGATCAAAAGATCTTGCTTGCTCCAAAATGGCATTCCCCTCAGGATGCTTAGGGTGGAATGAAGAGTCATTTGAACATAATTGATGGAACCAAGTGAGAGAGAATTTTACAAAGAGATCTGGATAAATATCAGGCTTAGCTCAAAGAGAGAGGAAGAATGGAAAGTAGTATGGAGAGAAGTTTAGGGCATTTGGGCTTAATTAGTGAGATAAAGTATGACTAAATCACCTAACCTCTTAACCCTCAAAAGGAAAGAGTAAGCTTGGAAATTTTATACATCTTGACCTTAAAGAATTAAATACTTAAAAAAAAATCTCTTTAGATTATAGTTCTCGCAGAGTAGTGAATAACATTTTATGATTTGGGTAACCTTTCAACATGGGAGTGGTTTTATCATTGCTGTGTTATCATTTTGTTAAACTATATCTTCTGAGGTGTTTTTCTTTTTCCTTTTTTTTTTCCCCCTGAGGTATTTTCCATAGAAAGTACTGGGAGATAACTGAAAAGTGATAAATTCAGTATCTTACCTAAGTGTCTTAAAGTATTTCTTTGTCTCATTTGCAGAGAAAAAACTGAAGAGTTGTAAGATACAATGGGTATTTTTAGAGTTTTCAACCTGGTAAACTAAAAATACTAGCAGAAATTGATTGCATGTTAAAATACCAAATTACCAGGTGCATGGGTGGCTCAATGGGTTAAGTGTCTGCCTTTGGCTCAAGTCACGATCCTGGGGTCCTGTGGTAAGTCGTATGTCCCATGTCGGGCTTCCTGCTCAGCAGGGAGTCTGCTTCTCCCTCTCTCTCTCTACCCCTCCCCGTTTGTGCTCTCTCTCTCAAATAAATAAAATCATTTAAAAATGCTCAATTATCAATGACCTTATTTAGAGATATTTTGGTTACTGTCTGTGTACATGCACATGTAGTGACAGAGAATGAGAAGGAGGGAGAAAGGAAAGAAGGGAGAAGGAAGGAAGGAAGACAGGAAGGATGAGAGTGAGTTCTTCTATTAAAAATGGTGAAAACCTAATTATCTGGGGTTAGATTAAGCAGGATGGGCCCATTTTCATTTGAGTTCATATTAAGTTTAAATGTAGGCATGTAGAACAATAGGTATAAAATACTTTAAGTATGATGACAGGTGGCTGACTCCAAGGGCTCTACATTTGGCTTATTCCACATATGAATAATCCCTCCCAACTAGCTCCTTAATGCACAATGTAAATCATTTGGTGGCATGAGGCAAAGACAGTTTGCTAGACTTATAAAACATTAATTTGGTGGTTTAGTATAAACTTTCAAATCAGTGTTACAACAAAGTATGTACTCTATTTTAGTCATTTTCAGTGTATTATTCCCAAGGAAAGGATAAACAAATATGAGAGTGTAAGTGGATGCAGGATTTATTGTGGAGATATGCACAAAACTGAAGGATATACTTGCAAAAACATGGATCACCAGTAGCCCCGAGTTTTGGAGCCATTGTAGGATGAAAGCCACAAACCACGTTTTGTTTTGTTTTTTTCTTTCCCCTTTCTTAAATCAAGAAAAAGGTTTTTTCCTACTCCTTATCCAGCTAATGATTAGCTGACACCGGATTTGAACAGTGCTCCTGTCTGCTTCCCTTCCCACTGTAAGTGTCCAGGTTGAAGTGTGTTGACTAACGTGAGTGCTTAAATCGGAAATCTATGAGTAAATACCTTTCCTGTAACTTAATGGTTATGTGGCCTCAGGCAGGGATTATTGAAACGGTGTCTCTCTTCTCGTTCTCTCTCTGTAATAACATAAGAAAAAAAATGTGTTAGTCCATCTCTTCTGGGAAGCATAAGCCAGGATTGGATAAAATGGGCAAGGATTTTATGACAGAAAATGACGATGTGAGGAAACATAGGGAAGGAGGCAAAAAGAACGGGAGCCCGTAAGATGTGATGCCAACATGAAGAAATGAGAGAGTTCAGATTGAATGAAACATTCTAGATGGCCGTGCCATTTAAGACAGTTTCAGTGAAGCCATGAGGGAGTCTTCAAGCCAGAGCTGGTCATCAGAGTGATCCCATGTCTCCCAGCAAGAGGTCCTCCTTAGTAGTCCTCATGCAGTCATTTGCTGACAGGGAACAGCACACAGCAGGAATGGCTTTGGCGCAAAGATGACAATGAATTGGAAAG